>JAVYIG010005497.1:0-135675 GCA_035222895.1 Strongylocentrotus droebachiensis
TAGGAGCCAGAGCAAATAACACTGAGTTCCTATAGGAAATATATTTATTCAGATAGTCATATCTCAGCCAATACTTAACACATTCAATTAATTTTCGACATAATTATGGACACTATTTTTAATGCTCTTTTGGAATATGAAGTCAAAATTGAGAAATTCTAAAAATAGATTTTTTGATGACGTCACACTTCACCACTCTATAGATGGTCCATAGGAAAAACAATTTAGCCTTCGGCCCCGGGTTTATAGGGTTAAATTTGTAGATATTGGGACATGCGTATGCGCAAATGGTCATTTTCCTCGACGACATAAATATACGAATTATTTCGTCAACTTAGTCAGCATCATAGTTTAGATAGCTATATATTTTAAAGCAGGCGTGGAGCTAGGATCATATTTTAGGGAGGGGCTGTAGTATAGTGAGCAAGCGAATCACTTAAGGGGTTTGGGTGATAGGCCTCCCGCGCGAAGCGCAGAAGCTTTAGACGTTTCTGTAAATTAATAGGAAAAGCAGACGAATCGATGTACTGAATCCGCACGAAGCGCGGAAGTTTTGACGTTTCATTAAATTATTAGAGAAAGTAGACGGTTCGTTGAACCGTGCTCGACTCTTAATCCTTGTCTGAATAAAGTTTCCCTCTCCCGCGCGAAGGGCAGAATTTTTGGCGTTTCATTAAGTATTAGAGAAAGAAGACGATTCGTTGTACCGTTTTCGACTATTAATAAGCCCTAATTGTCTGAATTCAGTTTCCCCCTTTAGGGCGAAGCGCGGAAGCTTTGACGTTTCATTAAATTATGAGAAAAAGCAGACGATTCGGTGTACTGTTCTCGACTCTTAATCCTTGTCTGAATTCAGCTCCCCCTCCCGCGCAAAGCGAGGAAGTTTTGACGTTTCATTAAAATATTATAGAAAGAAGACGATTCGTTGTACCGTTTTCGACTCTTAATAAGCCCTAATAATATGTCTGAATTCAGTTTCCCCTTTAGCGCGAAGCACGGAAGTTTTGACGTTTCCTTAAATATTAGAAAAAGCAGACGATTCGGTGTACTGTTCTCGACTCTTCTTTCTTATCTGAATTCAGTTCTCCGGAAGCTTTGACGTTACATTAAATTATGAGAAAAAGCAGACGATTCGGTGTACTTTTCCCGACACTTAATCCGTATATGAATTCAGTTCTCCCCCTCCCGCGCGAAGCGCTGAAGTTTTAATGTTTTTATTAAATTATTAGATAAAGAAGACGATTCGTTGTACCGTTTTCAACTCTTAATATGCCCTAATTGTCTGAATTCAGTTTCCCCCTTCGAAGCGCGGAAGTTTTGACGTTTCATTAAATTATTAGAGACAGAAGACGATTCGTTGTACCGTTCTCGACTGGTCTAAATGAAGTTTTCCCCTCCCGCGCGAAGCGCGGAATTTTTTGGCGTTTCATCAAAATATAGAGAAAGGAAGACGATTCGTCGTACCGTAGTTGACTCTTAATTCTTGTTTGAATATAGTTTCCCTGAAAATTTTAAACCTTTGATTTCTTTCGCTGATATTATAGGAAAGTGAAACTTCGAGAAAATACAAGTATTGTAGTTGTATAGTCACTCTCGAAGTCGTCACAGCGGATAAAAAGTCACAGTTCGTAGGGAAAAAAACTGGTTGGCCGACCGACAATATACATCTCCCCGACTTCAAAATTCTGCATTGATATAGTACACGAGGATCGAGCAAGAATACCGACACACCCGACCCGACATAGCAACATATTTACCCGTGTCTTTCTTGCTCCCTCGACGAGACGACTCCCCCCAACAACCCTCTTGTCTATTTTACTCCCACTCCTCCTCTCTCATATGCTCTTACCTCCCCTCTCTCTCCTCTCTTTCATCTCCCGTTTCTTTTGTTTCCCTTTTCTCTTTTTTCTTCTTTTTTTCCCTTTTCTTTCTTTTTCTTTTCCTTTCTTTCCTCTCCTCCCTCTTTTTCTTTTTTCTCTTTCTTTCTTCTCTTTACTTTCCGTACTTTTCCTTTCTTTTCCTTTCTTTCTTTTATTTTCCTTTTCTTTTTTCTTTTCTTTCCCTTTCCCTCTCTTTTTCCCCGACGGCAGCGCAATTTTACCGACAATATCCTGACGGGTGGGGGGGTGTCGCACCCCCACACCCCACCTTTGGCGACGCCTCTGGTGAGGTCTAGATATCTAGATCTAGAGTCTAGACTCGCACTGTACTGTAGCAAGTAAACAGGTTTCCTTGCATAATTTGAATATTAGGACACTGCTGACATTTACATTTCACAGATAGGACAGTCTAGGGCCGTGGGGTCTAGATCTAGATCTTACACTGTTGCTCATAAAGGTGGATTTTTTTTTTATCCCAATTTATGGAATTATTTTAAAAATAATTTAAAAATAATAGATCTAGATGATAGATCTAGATCTAGTATACATTCTCAGATTTTATTGAATAATAATTTGCCAATGTGTGTTTTGCGTGACTGCTAAAGCATGTGTATGCTACTATGCTTATCAACTAGGGGACCTATGCCTTAAGTCATAAATGACAGTAATGGGGATTAATGCTCCACAAAAGGGCACTAATATAGCACATCGACACGGTTTTGATCGTGGGGCCTCACAGTTACGAGGCCATTGCTTTGTCACTGAACCATGACTGTACGCAGCGGGGGCTAGGGTAGGGGGGCAGTTTCCATAAATTAAAAAAAAACAGAAAATGCAATAAATTTTTAATAATTTATTGCACTTTACCCCGGTCCCCAACATAACAAAATCTTGATAGTATTTAGTTTTTTTTTAAAGGATTGACATGTATCTCAATACGAAGAGTTGGTACGGCTTTCTTTTCTTTTATACATGCCACTCTTTAAATTAGCCGTTATAATAATGACTTTTTCAAGCCTAGTGATTATTCTCACAATTTCTTGGTTTCTGCCGCCTTGACATCACTGGAGCGAAGATAGGTGACAATGAATAGCCAGAGTCCATGTGTAGTGAAAGTTTAATCCTTTTTATATAATCTACATTGTATATCTTCGCTTTAGTGATCTCAAGGTGGCAGACAGCAAGAAACAGGATATATAGATATATTCGTGATGCAACCACCAATAAGAACGATTAGTCAGTGGTCATATCGAGAAATATCACTGGATGAAATAAATGAATAAAAGAAGTGTCGTACAGGTCTCTAGGTGATAATATGATGAAAGGAGTACAGGATATGCCAGATTTCTTTGTCAAACACTTTTGTAAATTAAACCTTGAATTTCGTTGCATATACAGTGCCTCCCAGAAAAAAACGAAACCGAGAATTATCGATGTCTTATCATAACTTATTCACAATTATAATTAATAAATGACAGATATTTGTAAAGCTTAGATCCTCCTCTTTCTTTCGATGCAACTCATATGATGGATAATTTACGCATGAGTAATTTAAAAAAATTGAAGAAAGGGTACCAACAAATCAATTGTCGGGCGGCATCTGAACTGCAAAGAGAAAATCACATTTCTAGAAAGTTCATTTCCTACCTTTCATATGACACCTCAATCAGGAGAAATGAGCCAGGAATTAAAACAAATTATGTTTGTTTGAAGTAATGCTTGCATTCAATAATTGATGAAACAAATTAGTTTTCACTAGCTGCCTGCCGTAGCCACAAACAGCGTTGACAAAAGACTTAACTCCGTTTCATTGACGATCAGCCATGCATCAAGTCTTTCGTCTTCTTTTATATCATACAAATTCATTAAACGGAGAAACACCCGAGCTATCATATTACGTGAAGATAATTTTTTGTATTTTGTTCATCGTTGTGTAATATTGCTCTCCTTCTCTCTCCCCTTCTCTTTCTCCCTTTCTATCTCTCTCTCTTGATCTTGTTTATATCTTAAATCTTGTTGTTGTGATTAACGCGTACACATGTTGACTAGACCCTGTAAACACGTTTTATTTTTAAAGAGATCATTGTTGAAAGACCTACTCAACTGCATAGTATTGCATTCGGTAAACCTCTTGATTCTAATATTCAATGGTGGGATTCAAAGACATATGCGGAGGCAAATTCCAACCTAGCATAATAGCTCCTCCCCCTCCCCCCAACGTGCGCAAATGGGATACTTGTTTGCCTTTCTCTCTCTCTCTCTCTCTCTCTCTCTCTCTATCTCTGTCTCTATGTGTGTTTGACAGAGATTTTCGCATGTTTGCCACCGATTTTTTTTAGTTATATTATTGTTAATCTAAATGAGAGAGTATGAATCCCCAACACGCCTCCATCGACTTTGGCGTTGGAGCGACGCAGAAGAGGATACGAGAATTGCGCACAAGAGCATTTACATTGGACCCCACCCCACCCCCTCCTGCTTTCTACCCTTACAGCTACAAAACTAGCAAAATATGCTCATAACCGTTTATCTAACTTGTCTCTAGCATCTTGGAAAATAGGTTTGACGTAGGGTTTGGCAGATTAACCATCATACCAGTACTACTTTGACCATGCTTGGTGTCAGATCTCTCCGTGGCGGCTGCCGAGGACGTGAGGCGGTTCGCATCTTTTCGCGGGTAAGTATCATCTTTAATACCACACAATCATTTGTTTGCTTACCCAGGGAAGATGGTACACCTTTGATTATATCATGTGATATTTTTTTCTATTTAAACATTTTTTGTTTAATAATTTGCTCAATTTGATTTCAGTTTGGGTTTCCTGGCGTAATCATAAGAAGATAAGTCTTACGTCGTGCCTTCGATACCCATATCGAGGTATAATAATATTATGTGGATAATAATCATTTTTCGTTTCATCTGATATTGGAAACGAACTATTCATTTCATAAAGTCTTTCTTTTTTGCTTGTTTATAGATGCTATGCCATGTGAATTTAATGCCACCAGTTCGCAACTTTTGTAACACATGTCTTTAATGCATTTTATTTGAAAGATAGAAAGAAAAAAAGTTAATTACATTGTATTATTTTCCCCAAGCACAGTATATAACGAAAGTAGTCAGTGGTTAAGT
Organism: Strongylocentrotus droebachiensis; assembly: GCA_035222895.1. NCBI lineage: Eukaryota > Metazoa > Echinodermata > Echinoidea > Camarodonta > Strongylocentrotidae > Strongylocentrotus > Strongylocentrotus droebachiensis. Next base: position 5,014 of record JAVYIG010005497.1, read on the forward strand.
GTGAATTTCGACATGGCCGATCAAGTCCGTAGTCACAGTGCATGTACTACTAAAAGCTATATTTTCTTACAAATCCACAGATGTTTCAACGGCTCGCTCCAAGTGGTGGCCGTCAGCTGACTGTGTCCTCACACATGTCATCCTCTGCTCATCCTGCACCAGGTGTAGCTGAAGCAGATGTAGCCGAACAGTCGATCGAATCGTCTTCCAACTACGCCCACGAGACAAGAGCCGTTAATTCCATGGCGAGACGGCAATGCCCTGTATGGTCGCATAACGAATGGGACCCCTTGGAAGAGGTGATCGTTGGCCGTGTCGAAGGCGCTATGGTACCTCCTTTCTCGAACGAGGTCAAGGTAAAATCAGATAATTGAGTCCAATTTTTGTTTGGATTTGCCACTAATGACTAGACTAGAGAACCGATAGTTTGTCATTTGTATTCCATCAACAACAGTAGGCTAGCTATCATGCGTGGCAAAACATCAAACACTTTTGCCTCTCTTAACCCAGGTGTAATGTACGAAATGAGTACCTGTGCGAAGAAGTTTCGTCAATGTTTAAATGACCTACCATGGCAACTCGACTGCCTCCCCACACAGAATAATAATTTTACGAGCCCTTTGGAAGCGCATCATTCTTTCATTGTAATATGTGCCATATGATTACCAAACTATATACCCATTAAAGAATGTTAAAAGACTGCACACTTCTGAATGTAATGAATCAAAGCAGAAACATTTATCCTCCAAATAGACAAAAAAATTGAATTATATTGATAGTCGTTACTGATTATAAATAGGGGTTGTTTAAAATGGTGATCATGGTCATCCTGTATTGACAATAAATGGTATAATTTCATTTTCATTCTATTATACGAGCGGAAAGTATTGTACTGTCAAATGGTATATTTGCTGAAAAAGGGTGTACATGTATATACATAATCGCGACAAGAAGTAAATTAATTTGTTGTTGTTTTTTCCTTCTTCACTATTTCAATAGGCCAATACGTACCAGTATCATTGGGACTTCTTCGAGAAAAATGGAGGGAAAGCCTTCCCTGCTAAACATCTCGAGTTAGCCCATGAAGAAGTTGAAGAATTCGTCCGGATTTTAGAGGCCGAGGGCATCACAGTTCGCCGTCCCGAAATCTGTGACTTTTCGAAAGAATATGTCACCCCCGATTTCCGTTCTAGTGGTAAAGTTTAAGTCCATGTTTGTTTTTGTGTTTTTTCTGTCCTCTGTCATCTCGTCCGCTCGTACTTTTCCTTCGCTTTATTTTTTTTTACCAGAGACATGCTGTTTTTACTCTTCAAATACATATGTTAGATAAAATATTGGGAATTTAAAAGATATGTGCATGCTGCAACAACTTTCTCAAAATTGAAGGAAATGTATTGAAGTTGGAATAACAATAATACATTTAAAACGCTGTGTTTCAAAACGTATACATTGTATTTCGATCACAGAGTCAGACCAGATTTGATCTTATCTAATCCGAGTCCGGTTGTATGTTTCTCGCCACTTTATGGTGCCGTTGACATATCCTGCAAGTATGTATGTATGTATGTATATGATCGTCCATCTGTTTTTTGTTTTGTTGTTCCGGGCCTTCAAACCGGGGGCTGGGGGCATACATTCCGGCTTTACCCTATGTCTGATACGCCACAGTTGTACATGGGTATTTGTTAAAGAAATGACACCAAAGAAACTTTGGTATTCGTTTCTCATCATCGCTCTAGGTCTTTACTCAGCAATGCCACGTGATGTCCTCCTCGTCCTGGGAGACGAGATCATTGAATGTCCGATGGCCTGGCGATCTCGCTTCTTTGAGTTTCGTGCTTTCAGACCTCTGGTCAGAGAGTATTTTAAACAGGGTGCCCGATGGACAACCCCGCCTAAGCCACTCATGAATGATGAGCTCTACGAACAGGTAAACATTCAACTTTCATACATTCTTATTGAGTTGCATTTTTACACCAACTGATCCTATCAAGGATTTTGAACCCTTCGATAGAGATCAAAGAGTTAACTTGTCTGATTATGGCATTATAACTGCTGCAATCTGACACTTTAAATCCTTTGATAGGAATCAAAATGTAAAGGTTTCTGATTAAGGTCAGTTATTTATTTTACGGTATACCCAAATTTTCCGTACATTGTGTCTGCATTTAAAATTTGTTGATTATGGGTTGTGAAAGAAAAACTAATCTTCTTTGAGTATACAAGGTAAAAACTAATGTCCTTCAGAGGCATTCAAAATACGACCTGATACATGTATAGGGTAGGTTCATTTCGAGAGAAAATAAGTAGTAGATTTTGTTTGCACCTTTTATAAAATCCAGTTATTAAAAGAAAATAATTTCTCAAAGACTAACATCACACTTTACATGTGATAAGGATTTCATTTTAATGACGTAAAATGAGTAATACTAGGAGCTTTCTATATAGGATGGTTATTATTCTTTCTTTTTTAAACGCGGCCGTGGTGGATTTACAAATTATACCAGAATCACTCTCATACGTATTTTCTCAGAGGCCTTCGACAGACAGTGTCTCAATTTACATGTGTGTAATAGTTTGAATATGGTAAAAAAGTTTTCAGGTTTAACAAGAACCAGTGTAGATGACTCAATTTTGCATGTAATTTAGATATCTTATTTATCGACTTTTAATCTTTTTTTTAGAAGTAATTACTGATTTTCCAACTTGTATAACAATTAAACAAGCTTTAGACAACATTATTTTGTTTTACAATTATTTAAAGAATTAAGTTGTCTAAATGCGTAAAGAGTGTAGAGTATGTAGGATCATGGCGCCACTTAAATAATCTGAGGGTAATGGTAATTGTGCGGTCAGTCGAGGTCATTGTCTATAAGTGCATAAGATGCAATTTGGCCTTATTTTTGCCGAATGAAATCGGTACTCATTATTATTGTTAAAAACGTGGATTTAGAGTTACCGAAGTCTCTGTTTTTATAAAATTTGCTCCCAACTATGATCATGTGAAAGGTGTTTTTGACAAGAAAATATAATAATTATGGAAAATGTGGCAACAAATTAATGTTAAATTCTTGAGGTGTGATGAAAAGCATTGAGAGGAGAAAGGCTATTTCATATAATTCAGATACCTCTTTGGCTACAACATGTTACGAATGCTGTTTGACTTTAATTCAGTGATTTGGATGGGGTCTCTAATGCCTGCATGATGAAACATATGATAAAAATGATATCTTTATGAAGGTCATCAGGGTCGGGCGGGGAGGGGGCAATTACGTGAGTGTTGATATTGAGAAAAGATCACCAAATACTTTTGACAAAAATATAATAGTAATCAATCTAAATTTCTTGGTGATATTTGGATGACATGCTGATAATTTCACAAGATTTGAATAATGTTCCTTCAGATTATTCTGTTGATCACAAGCACCGTATACTTGTACCTTTTATGCAGTAACAAATATATGAAAAAATAACAAAATTGGTAAGTCATTTCCTGTTTATATCTTTGTTAGTATAGTGGACATTCAAACATGGGAAATAGTTTTGCTCATCTAACAAAAACAAACATTCATGAAACAGTTCAAGTAATGATAATGCAGTTTTTTTATTTCAATGGTAGTGATATAATACTATTTATGTCATGAGTGAATAATTTTTATTTTATTAGTGATTTTGGGGGTCAAATTAAACCTTTTTCAACAAAATTAAAATTGCTTGAGCAGCCTCTTTCCTATCCACAAAAAGGGTGGACTTCATAATATATATGACTTCAAACTTGTACAAACCAATTTTAGTTATGAGCCTCTTTACTGTAATTTGTGAGAACTGTAATTATCATAGACTTTATATTAATAAATCTAAATTTCCTATTCCAAATTAATTCGGTGATTTAAACAGGGGGGGGGGTCAAAATTATACAGCAACACCACTATCAAAGCTACTGATGATATAAATAAAGTCGTTACCATTATGGAAGGTAGCCTACACACGAGTAACATTCACTGACCCAACATACGATGTTATATATAGATCATTCACTTCTAGTATTACAAATTGGAACACGCTCGCTCGTGTAGAGTTTCTCTGCACCTTGCTTCACTGACATCACGTTATGGACTGTGTTATGCCAATCATAGCGCTTGCATTCCTTTGATTTATGATCTTGACTCACGGTACACAGCATGGCCCAAGCAGCTGTTAGCATGATTTCTCTTTTCTAAATTAGGTCATTTCAAAATAATCTGATTTGTGCCTTCAATGTCATCGTTGCTTGCTTCCTCCTTTCCTCAGAAGTTGTTTCTTCTTCTTTTCTTCTATTCTTTTCTTTTCTTTTCTTTTCTTTTCTATTCTTTTCTTCTTCTTCTTCTTCTTCTTCTTCTTCCTCTTCCTCTTCCTCTTCCTCTTCCTCTTCCTCTTCCTCTTCCTCTTCCTCTTCCTCTTCCTCTTCCTCTTCCTCTTCCTCTTCCTCTTCCTCCTCCTCTTCCTCCTCCTCCTCCTCCTCCTCCTCTTCTTCCTCTTCCTCTTCCTCTTCCTCTTCCTCTTCCTCTTCCTCTTCCTCTTCCTCTTCCTCTTCCTCTTCCTCTTCCTCTTCCTCTTCCTCTTCCTCTTCCTCTTCCTCTTCCTCTTCCTCTTCCTCTTCCTCTTCCTCTTCCTCTTCTTCTTCTTCTTCTTCTTCCTCTCTATAGTTTGAAATGAGTTTTAGCATGTAGGTTTCACTCTCATAAATTGTATTTTTGTAGTCTGTTAGTCTTGGTATCAGTTAATACCAAAGAACAGACATTATTTCAAAGATAGATGAGGTTGAACTAAAAGGAGAATCGTAGCCCACGTGCCTCTTTTCGAAAGAACAGCAGATCAATTAGAGAGAGAGTGAGGGGGAGATCAAGAATGAGAGAGATTGTGAGAGGGAGAGCAAGTTCAGATAGGCCTAAAGATACAAAAATATGTATTAGACAAAAGCACACATATCTTGGCAAAGCGTTTTTTTAATTTGTATTTTCTTCAAAGGGAATACAAGAAACTGCATTGATGGAGATTCCTTGGCGCAAAGTGTAGCCCTGACACCCGACCCCCCCCCCCCCCCCCCTCCAAAAAAAAATTGTTTTTAGAGTTTCATGTCACGGTAATTGAATTGGTAAAAAATTGATCTGGAACCCGAAAGGAAAAATCAAACTCAAAATTATGAAGAATACAAAGGAGAAACTGGAAGCAAGTATTTTCGAATGAGATGACATAACTAAATAAGTTGATTCACTTCCGCGGTAAAAGCAGACACTTAGATCTGCATGCTAACCTGATCTACTTTTCCATGGCCTGGATTCTTTTGGAGCACGTTCATCGAAATAGATGCATCTCACAGGCTTGCACGTACAATCAAAAAACGATTATTTCCTGTAGTCGTAGATAAAGTATGCTGCTTAAATGACCCCACACAACAGATGTAAATGATACACATTTCATTTATTCTAATGTCACTGTCTTGGGAATAAGTGTTCAAAATATTACGTAGAGCATGGATCACTACATAAGGAGACAAACTGTGATATATCGGGTGATGGAATGATTATTCTCCTGAAGTTAACGATTCTATTTGTCTTTCGTCCCAACAAAGGTACTATCTAACTTTTTCGAGTGAAAATGAAAATGATTGAATTGCGGCCAACGCTATCTTTATTACTCGAAAACGCATTTCTCCGATCATTTTGTGTCAATTATGTTAAAAGAAAAGATTACCTATATAGAAATAGTGAAATTTTCCCCAATTTCATTCGATATTTTGATGTCCCGAACAATATGAATGGACAGTTCATCGTAGCTCAAAAAGGTTGAATAGTACCTTAGCAGTATAACCATTTAATTTTCGCGAGACTTATCGCTTCCTTGTGTGTATAGATGGCTACGCCCAGCGTAGTCGTGGATTGGTGGCCCCGCGCGAGGTCCGTCGATCGATGACTTTACTTGGATCGCCTGGATGACAACCCGGCTGAACCACGAAGACGTGGTTGACATCCGTGATGAACTGTTCCAAGTACTCCACGTCGTTGTGAAATGCGAAATTCCCAGGGAGGATCTTGGGATGCCCCTAGCTCCGCCGAGCGACAGTACAATTATATTTGTGAACAACTATGTAATGTTTTATAGTTTTGTATACTAAAGTGAAAGTATTAAATTGTGTGATTGTATACGCTGTTGCAAAATCAAACGTTTAAGAAAATGCTTTACTTGTCTACGGTCTAGTATTAATGTAATACCGTATAGCTTTGGACTTCAAATTGCTTATATCAAAAATAAAATTAGCTGTAAAGCTGGGCTGATGATATAGATTTTACCCATGAGATCATTTTTTAAGTCCATAATTAATAAAAGAGTGATTATCTTTGAAATATATTATATGATCTACAGAATATACACGTTCATACTCGGGTCTCACCTTTCCCGGAAAGACTGTTAGCATCTTTGTATATACAAAGAATAGTTTGAAGGATAGCAATTTTTTAGAGGCAAAATGAAGACTGTAAATTTATTTATAGTAGCACTGCTTGCTATGAAGAAAAAAAAATCATCGTCCAGCTTTCAATTTCGTAATTGCAATATGTAACAATTGAAAAGAAAGAAAAAAAAAATTCTTGATGTAGCCTGTTTGAAACGGCTAAGCTTGCAAAATATTGCATTTCCCCATAATTAGATAGCTTGTATATACTGATAATCATTCTCGTATTAGACCCCAAAAATATGATTTTTGATAACTCACTCGGCAAATATGCTCTTTGTAATGGTTTGGTACATGCTTATGTATGTGTTTTCTTCCTCTTGTAGAATTATCCCATGGATACTGTGGAAGACCGCCATCATTTGGCAGCAGAAGGCAAATTCATCACCACGGAGTATGAGCCTTGTTTTGATGCAGCTGATTTTATTAGGGCGGGAAAAGATATATTCGTCCAGAGAAGTCAGGTAAATGATTGATTGTTTATTTGTTTTGTGAGGTGGTGATGATTTGTTTTAATTTTTTTTTTTTTTTGTCTTTTAGTTTATTGATTTGTTTATTTGTTTGTTTGCTGTTTAGAGGGATGTTACTTTTATGTTTTATTTGTTTTTGTATTGTATTGGTTTATTGAGATAAAAATCATCGGACATGCAGCTCAAAGCTGAAATTGTTCAATTTACAGAGTAAAAAGTACATTGCATTACATTGCAGTGATAACACATTAAAATATATTGAACACTTAACATATATTGTGTATATTTAAATACGATTTACAAGTTTCATTGATGATATAAAATTGCTTTTTGTTTATTGATTTGGTTAATTGTTTGTTTGCTGTTTTGAAGGATGTTTCTTTTATGTCTTATTTGTTTTGCTTTATGTTTAAATGCCTTATATTCGGGAACACACAGTTGGGCAATCTACGGGTAAATACATTTTTTAAAGGTATGAGTTTCAGGTTTGCATATACAAATATATATTTGGGTTGTGCTTGCTATGTATAATATGAGTGACAGAATATAATGATGATGAAGCAAGTTTTTAAAAGAATGTTGCATGTGTAGGACTTAAAAAAAAAAAAATCATCAAAATGTGTATTTAATTAAGTTGACTGAATTATAAAGGAAAGGATTTTAGAGCAAGGAAGGAAAAAATCAAATAAAGGATTTGATGAATATATAAAGTTATTAGTTCATATTCAAAATATATGATATCTTATGATTTCTTTTGTTTTTTTCCGACAGTAATTTACCAGAATATGTAACAGCATGTAAAGATTTTCCTTTGTCTCTTCTTTTTGTTATAGGTAAGATGTGTGGGAAGCATGTAAAGAAGTTGATAATCGTGTTTCATATACTTTTTAATGCTTTCATTAATCAGGTAACCAACAAATTTGGCATCGAGTGGATGCGACGTCATCTAGGAGATCGTTATCGCCTTCATGTTCTGTCTTTCGATGATCCGAATCCAATGCATATTGATGCTACCTTCAACATCATAGGACCTGGTCTAGTTCTATCTAACCCAGATCGGCCATGTCATCAGATTGAACACTTTAAGAAAGCTGGTTGGACTATCGTCAAACCACCAGCTCCAGCCATGCCGGACAGTAAGTGGTTTCATAGCTATACATTTATTGTTGTTCGATTAAATCGGTTCATTAATGAATGTTACTTCCTTATACTAAAAAATACTGACTTGTTAGTTCATGTTCCTTGTAGAACATTATGCGGCAACATTTTTCTGTCCCCAGCTGGAGTCTGTCGCCTCCCAGCACAATTCTGTTTCCTCCAAGTCTTTTGTCGCTATTCTTTAACGTTAAATATAGAGTACTCCTTTTTAGGGGAAAGTTATATAAAGTTTCGTTACTTTCACCTACTAAAATCATGGCAATCGTAGTTCCAGAATATCATATCTTATACCTAAAAGTTTTATTTTAAAGGCCCTCTTTCAGGTGTTCTGCCAAGGGCAAGGGCAGGTCCGCACACCCGAACCAATATAAGTGCCTACTCCACCACTCTCTCTTTAACCTTCTGCTTCATTGTGTCACCATGATCTGTAACTTATCAAGTCTGATACCATCCAAATTCCTGCTCTCCACCTCTTCCACATTTACCATCTACCTTCTCTTGTACATTTCTCTAAACATGTTTACCCCTCTTAAGACATTTCACATCCAATTTTTCTTCTGTTTCCAGATTGTTTCTTCTCAAGATTCTTTGTTCATTCCCATTATCCATTATTTTTTAATTCGTGAAACTTTCTCTCCAACCTGTTTCCTTTCATTCTTCTCCCCAGCCACAATTCCAAAATGCCAATCAACCTGTTCTCATGATTGTCCAAGTTTTAGAACCATAAAACGTTTCACTCCAAACCAGACATTTGACATGTCTTTTTGAGGTTCAGGTCGATTTCTTTCTTGCTGTCAGTATAGCTCGCCATTGAATCTATCAAGTCATAAATGTGTTGCGTCATTTTGGCAAGTCGATATCTATCTCTGTGTGTCTCCACCACCCCTCCCATCCCCCGTTTTATGCCTTAATCCTAATACCGTATTCCTCTCTCTCTCTCTCTCTCTCTCTCTACCATGTCATTCCTTCATGAAGGCCATCCTTTGTGGATGTCATCCAAGTGGTTGTCCATGAACGTCCTCATGTTGGATCCCAAGCGCGTGGTCGTTGACAGCAATGAAGTTCCCACCATCAAGATGTTCGAGAAACTCGGCATCGAATGCGTCAAGGTATCTCTGCGCTTTGCCAACTCACTGGGTGGGGGCTTCCACTGCTGGACCAGTGATATTCGACGCAGAGGCATACTCGAGACCTACTTCTAACAGTATTACTAATCGGTATCAGACATGATTACTTGTTACGTGTTTGATACAGCTATGTACAGGTCTATCTGGGTTTCAGAAGTCTATCACTTGATTGCATTGGTTATGTTCACTCTCGGTTCGGGGTTTGTAACCACCACAGCTGCAATTTTGTGTTAAGGAGGTTTGTGTGTGTGACATTCCGTTTTTTACCTATTTTACACAACACAATGTATATTTTGTTTCATATTGAATATGCCAAGTGACTGGTTATATCGACCTTTAAAAATTTGTTTTTCATTTGTTTATCATGCCTTATCAATGTACTTTTCACGAAATACATCAATACAAATTGATGAACTCTTATATGTCCCGGGTTACAGGGTTCAAAGAATGATGGAAAGGGTCAGTGATTTGATATAATATAATGAGATATCATCTTGGCGTTTGTAATGATCAACAGTAATCAACAGTCTTCCAGATGTAGCGTTCAGGGGTAGATGAATTTTAATTTTTCTTAAAGGGCAATCCAACCCTTATTATGAGTTGATTAGTATGAAAGCAGAAAATAACAGAAACAGAATGGCAAAAGTTTGAAATGAATCGGACCAATAGAAAGGAATTATGTTTGAAATAAAGTCTTTGCGAATCTCAAATTAGTAGTTCAGTCAGGGGGTTGTGACGTAGGACGTGGATAATTCTCCCATTTGCCTTGTATAAAAATATCATTAATTTCTGTTTTTCTCGTAGGTTCTTTCTCCCTTGGGGCATTCCTCAAAATATGTGATAGATACATGCATCATATTATTATAGGTCCTCTAAAATGAATAGACTCTCTTGAGCAATGAATTTAAATGAAAAAAATTAGTCATTTAATATGTTGGAACAGATGGAAAAGTAGTCCGCACTACATCACATTGACACTACCGCTTCAGCCAATTTGAAGTGCCCATACGTATTGTGATTACAACTTTCAAAAAATCATAACTCTCTTATATTCAATCAGATTTAATTGAATTTTTCATCTTTGCTTCTCTGATTTATCTGCTTTCTTTTTATAGTAATTGTCTATTTGGGTTGGATTTTCCTTTAAGGTATGTCGTTCTTTATTTTTAAAAAATGTCCATGTTCTGTATTACTATGCTAATGTAAATTGCAAACTCCAAATTTTAATCCACGAAAAACGTAAATAACCGATGGCAAAAGCCGGTGGTTTGGTGGCAAGTATTCTCGTTTATTATATCGAAAGAAAAAAAGGGGTTTCTTGACATTAGCAAGATCGAAGATATGCTGTGAAATTTGAAATGGGATTGTGATTTGTAAGTCAAAATAAAAGCAGTGGTTATATATTGCTTAGAACGGAAAATTAATCTTAATTCAGATCCTCTGAATATCTCTTGGAGAATGACACTAATGTCTGTAATTGTTTCCGGTTAAGAACATCTAATAGCCATAGCATATCTTACAACCCCACCACAACAGGGGGTGTTTCACAAAGATCCTAAGTCTAATTTAATTCTAAGTTGGACTTAAAAATTATGGAGAGCCATTTGTAGCCTTAAAATGAAATATATTCAAAAGCTAAAATTTAAGTATTTTAGACGTTTTATAAATTCCAAATCAAGAACATGAAATCTCCTTGATAAGAGAAAATATGAATTTGAATCAACATTTTATGCCTTTTAAAAGAACTTTTACAAAATATGTTCAAAGATGCTAACGGCTTTCCATAATTCTTAAGTCCAACTTAGAGATAAGTTCAACTTAGGATCTTTGTGAAACACCGCCACTGGACTTTGGAAGAACTATGGTCTGATAGCTTCATGGTACACTAATATAACCCGTTGGAAACCGGTTCCACTCGGTGACGAATGGGGGTAGTCTTGCGACATTCGTGCGACATGTCCGACACATCGCCCTGATTCGGAGCCTAGTGGAAGGCTAAGAATCCAATACCAACAAAAAAGGACTTTGCCTTGAATGTCCGAATCCTCCTTCAGGGGTGATTTAACATTTCTTTACTGTGGTAGCGAATACTAAATTGCAATCTCTTCAAAATCGGGTATTTGTTGCGAGATCACCAGACTAACGTTGATCCTTGAAATTTCTTAATACATTTTTACTAGGGCTGAATGGATAAATTAAAACCATTTAAAACGTGTACAATACAATCATCTACGTATATTTTGAATGACAGATAGAAGTGTTTAGCATCTAAAACAAACAGGGAGGCAACATATTTTACTTAACAGATAAATGGCTCAATGGTTACAAAGAAGTAAAGGGTGCATCATGCGGAATCAACAATTCTGTTTTTTGTTGAAATGCACATGAAGCATTTTGCTCCTATTGAAATTAATGAATAAGCTTACCATAACCATTAACGATATAAATTAATCGATAATGAATGATTGCTTTTTCCCCCTCAGGTCATTCTGTGAAAAACGCTTGATAAACTTTCACAAAAGAGCTCTAAATCATCATATTCAATTTCCACTACGGCATTAAATGCTCGAGTTATTACTATCAAAAAAGTTATTCTATTCGAGGGTTCAGTGAAACAAAGACGTAACTCCATATTTTGTCAAAATGAGTATTTTATATCAAAATGTTCAGAAAAATGTGGGCTTTCCAGGAAACACAAAGACTTAACTCCACCCAACACCCCATTGAAGTCAGTGGCTAGTGAAACATAGACCTGACTTAACATAGTGCTCAGTGACACATAAACCACTTTTTCTCAAAATGGAGTTACGTCTTTGTGTCACTGACCCCTCGTATTGTGCATTTGTTAAAGCCTCTCAAACACGGAAATCAAATACTTTAACTCTATTGTTTGAATGGTCCATCATACTTGAATGTAGAACATCAGCCACTTCATGTCACGTCTCGTTGTGTAATATCATTGGACAAGCAATGTCTTGCCCATTGATAGCTCCGTCAAATTCGACCTATTATTTAAATCTTAGACATTGTGGAATCAATCAGAAACATTTGAATACTTGGAAATTGAAGACTTGCTGATCTAAACTTTGTAAAACCAAATCGGTCATAATTATGACCTATATCTTGTATACATATGTTTTGTACATATTATGCTTTGTACTCAAGATGTTGCAAAGTTATTTCATGCGTTCGCTCGAGATTCCCATAGACCTGGTAAATCATTGCTGCATGAAAAGAAATATCTGTTCCTCCATGAATATTGGAGAAAATGATATTTCGAGATATTTTAAAGTATTATAGCTCTTGAATTTAGATTAAGAATTTAAACAAAAAATGTTCAAATTATTGCACAGATATGGAAAATGGTTTACGCATGATACGAATGATGGATTGTAAGTATTATAACAGTACCCTAAATTACCCCGCCCGAGAATTTTTTTTCGTTTAGGGCAAGGTTCCATCATATTCAATTTGTAGGCCAATGTGTGCCTTTATTTAATTGAAATCGGGTGTTTTTTTTCCCTAAGTGAGGGTTATATATATTCAATGAACAAGTCCGTGGGAATATTTTTTATTAGAAACTTGATGTATTTGTTCGAATTTACATTATGTACTTTGAAATAAAAAAGGATGCAGATGAATTATCGTACATGTTTCTTGTCTCATGAGTTTTGTGAATAATGAAATACCGTAAAACAGAATGATTGCAGATTAGGGGTAAATAAGGACAAATATTGGAAAAGTGTTTTTTAAGTCAGTTCTATTTTACCCCCAGGAAAGAGTGATGCCGACCCGACTCATGGACCAATAAAATGAATCTGAATCATTTCAGTCATAATAATATTTTTTTTTTGGAATTCATAGGAAATAATTTGTGCCTAAAACATTTTCCACCCCCCCCCCCGCTTATTTTTGATACACTAATTGGACATTTTCACCTCGTTTTACAGTACGTCAAACTTTAATCCCCGTTTTTGAGCAATGTTATTGTCAAAGAGTCGACTTGATCATATCGTTAATAACCCCCCCCCCCTGCCTTATCAAGTCTCAAGTAACAATATTGAAGTATATGGACACCGAGTTGGTAATACACACATATACTTTTATTTTCATATATACATCTCATTACATACACATTAAGTTGAAATTGATTTTCAATAATTTGTGGTCCCTTTCGATCGATTGGCATATCTTGTCTGGCATCTCTTTATTTCCAGTTTTCTTTTTAGTTGAGACTAAACGTCTCCAATGAAAGTAGCATTGTGGTTCAAAAATTGCTTGAATATTTCAAAACGTGCTACTGCGTGTTCCATAAGGCAACAATTTAAATCAAGACAAAAAATGCTGGGGGAAATACAAAATATTATGTGAAAATTGTACTTTAAAAAAGGGAAGTTTCAGGAAATTATTTTCACGCCCAGCATTTGATCTTATCAAATATGGACAATTTTGTGATGACGGTCGTAAACTCATAAAGATGATAATGATGATCCACAGCACTTGTATATAGCGCCATTTATATGTTTTAAACATTAAAAATGTCCTACATAGCGATTTTTTTTCTTCAAACAATTGATTCTGAAATCAGACCAGGGTTCTTAATTCCTAAAGTGATTTTTTTTTTCTTTCTCGTTACCATGAAAATCATAAAACATTGAAAAGATATGGAACAAAACTTTAACTATTTTTGAAACTACGATGCATATCTAATTACCGTGTTATAAACCCTATATATTAATTTTTCAATTCAAGGCAAAATTTGGTCTGGCATTTCTTTATTTTCATTTTTTTTTCATTTTCGGAATAATGAACCCCTTTTTTCCGGAACCACAATCCTATTTCATCTTCGGATTATTGAACCCTGCTACATATTCCTTACATGAACATTCGAATAAACGACCTTTTGGAAAAAGGCATCAAATGAAAAAGATTCTTGTTTCATTTGCGGAGTAATAACCCTCTTGTATAGTAAATTTGTGTGCTCGGAATTATGAATCTCCAGAATATAAGCATCCCCCTCCCCCCCCCCAAAAAAAAAATAATAATAAAAGGTCCATAGCAGCGTAAGCCTTCAATCTGGAGAGCGGTTACAGAAAAGCAACGCTTTGTGTTTCGGAAGTGCTTCAACATACATTTTGATGTAAGCAAGTTGTTCAGTCAGGACTCTGTAATGCTAACCATGAAGCTATTGGTCGGTTAGGGTTGTTCATGATGTCTACCCAGTGCTCTAGCTCTTCACATGTAGATGACCAGCCAAGTTCAACCTGCAAAACAAAGAAAGTGGAAAAGGAGAGATAAATAAATGATAAAGAAAGAAGGATATAAAGAGAGGGTAGGAGGAGAGAGAAATAGTGAGACAGAGGGGGAATTCTGGGAAGAGGGGACGGACAAAGAGAGAGAGAGAGAGTGTGTGATGAAGGACGGAAGAGATCGAAAGAAGCAAAGAGAACGAGAGACAGGGAGAGGAAGAGAGAGAGATAGAGAGATATGTTGAAACCATGTCAAACATTGTGTAATGTGACTTATTGGGGTAAAATGAAAGTGATAGAACTGTTCATGAGTATGCGATATAGCATTGGAAGGCACAAAACATCTTAAATTGTGTCCGTTAAGAAATCTCCTCTTTACATTTAACTTTTCTGCCGTTTGAAAGAAATATTCATTCGGTAATTATCCCCATACTGATGAATACTCTCTTTGAATTAAATAAAGGAGAAATTGATGAAATAATCAACCATGCACCGCTCTCACTTTCACAATAGAACTGTAAAGGCAATCTTTTTGTAATAATATATTTGAGTTCCTTCCTACTTTCATTGCTCTACCAATCAAGACCAAATATGGATAACGAGTCTGCTTACCCTGCCTACGACGTGACCCCCCTTGACGACATCTCTGTGGACGAGTGAGACGACAAACGTGACCCCCTGGAGTCGACTATTACCCTCGGGGAGAGTGAAGACAAGCTGGTCATTCCACGAAGGGTCGTGCGTCTCTCGAACCAGATGAGTCTTCTGCTTCGAGACTCGCCAGTCGTTATACAGCATCTCGATGCGCGTACAGGAATCTGCGGTGATGGAGGTACAGAATGATGATAATTATCAAGGAATTTGAATTATGGGGGGAGGGGGGGGGGCGAATGATACAGATCTATCGTGTACTTTTGAAGAAGAATCATCGAGTCTGCAGTAGAGATTCATTGTCATCTGGTAAATGTGTACTTATTATATTATTATTATTAGATCTTCCCATTATAGTCATTATTTATCGCAACTGTCTGATTAAAATGTATTTGGTTTAATTCTTATTTGAACCATTCACTTGGAAGATATTTGCCTATTTTTGCAACTTCAAAATAACTGCCCTTTTTAAGCGTTTAAATAAAAATACGGATTGACATTCCACGGATTTACGTAACATTTGTTTCGGTTAAGGCTATCTATCTATTTTTTGCAAAAGGAGGGTTATTGCATGTCAATTCTTCAAGAGCAATCTCCATTTTGTACATCGAAAATGGTACACGCGTTTACTGCTTTCCAATCAATGGCATCAAGGTGAGGCTGGCGGCAAAGTGATCCATTAATGGAGGATTGGAACCTAAATCTATCGAACCCTGCGTTGAAAACAAAACAAAACATGTTGGTTCAGACGAATTGCATTCTGATAGATGTTCACCATAAATGACACAGTTGCTAGGCAACGCACTCACGTAATGTTCCGATGATGGTGCTCCGTGGTAGATCTCGAGCCCCATAAACAAGGAACACGATGCGGTAAGAGTCGGGCTGGTAGCACACGGACAGGTGGATGTCGCCCATTGGAGACTGGTCATGTGTGAATAATCAAAGAAACACAGTTTTTTAACAACCCCGATTAAAGTGAGGGGAAATAAAGGGTAATATTAAATCACAGAAATCACAGAAAGGGGCCAATAAAGGGATTGAAAATCGTAGTATCTCACTATATTTGAGATGAAACTGCTATTATTAATAAACTATTGTGGGGCATATTCTAGATATTTCGTTACTATGTATATCAAATAAAAAATATAAAAGTTACAAAAACACCAGAACAGAGCATTATTTGTGCCATGCTCGGGTGGGGGTCGGAGGGGGGGGGGGGAGGATACTCGCCTAATTCCTAATTTGTGCCAAAAAATTCCTAAACAAGGGGTATATAATATCCCTAAAACTGCCCCCACTTTTCAGATCTTGGCCTTAAACATGGGTTACTATTTTATTTAGGATAATATCTCACTCATTAAACCTCGCTAAAGTGAAAATTTCAGATGAAAAATCACGCAAACATAATTAAAATGATTTCGCTTTTGCATCCAAAGTGCTGGCCGACGGTCGCACATTTATCAATATTGTTCATTTGAGCTCCGCTCTTGACTATTCAGAAGCGGATCTAGAGGGGGGGTTGGGGGGTTGCAACCCCCCCCCCCCCTTGGGCGGCCCAAAAAAAAAAAAAAAAAAAAAAAGGAAAAAAAAAGAAAAAAAGAAAGAAAAAAAGAAAGAAAAAAGAACGCACGCTGGAGAGAAACCCTTTCAAGTGCAAATATTGTGAGAAGATATTCAACTCATCTGGTAACTTAACCAAACACATGATAACTCTGGATATAACTATGTATTAAACTGTTACTTGATTTAAAAAGACGTTATCATGCACTGCTTTTTATGGTCTCCATTGTGTTAATAGATGCCAGGAAAACATCACTTACGGGGTTCAAATAAACACCCCCCAAAAAATCAGCTCGCCGCTTCGCGGCTCGTGGACGATGCTCCGCATCGTCATTATTTTGGTCAAACCCCCCCCTTAGCAAAAAGCTAGATCCGCCCCTGCTATTTATAAACGGGTACGCAGAACAAAATTCATGTAAACAGAAAACGGCAACATGAGTAGCGCTTTGAATGGAGGTCCCTAATAATGGGAACCATTTTCTGCCAAAATGGGTTTAGACGCTTCTGCCGAACACCTCCGTCCAAACCAAATCTGAGTACCCCCCCCCCCCCCCCCCCCCGGGTACCATGACGTTGACAAATCCAGCTTAATATCACTGTGCATGTAATAATATCATTGGATACAGTGCTTGCCCGCAACACATTGTGTGCACAATCTCCAATCCCTGGGGAGCATTCCAGCCAGGCGTTATTTGACGCTCAAAAACTGTTTGACCAACAATGACGGTCGAATCCTACCGGGTACCCATTTAACACATGGGTGGAGAGTAGCAAGAGCAGGTTAATATATTGCCAAAGAATATTAGTGCCGTGTCGGGATTCGAACCCTCGACATTCGCATCTCCAGTCAAGCGCCTAAAACCACTCGGCCACGACACTATGTATAGAGTTCGATTCTATAATACTAATAGTTCACATCTTCATTAGATAACAGCAGATGAATATCTAATCGTCATTTCCAACGATACATACAACATTGATTTTACTCGCTTGGTTGTTTGCTAGATGCCTTGTTTGTTCCAGACATTGGCGATCAAGGCGTTTCATCTATATTTCTCTCTCTTTTTCTTGGTAATGTAACAATTTGTCCTGTCATTATCCTGTTTCGTGTGCCTTTGTACATGAAACATTAATCTGTTTATTTCATTCAATAATCAGAACTCTATTCGACAAAATATACTCAAGGGCAGTTCCAATACCAAATCGTATATAAAAAATCATGCATGTTCGGATTATTGATTATCATCTTCGCAACATTTCATCATGTGACGCAAAAGGTTCTTGCAATTTTTCGGGAGAGGTTCACTATACGTATTTACTATACACCGGGGGCGTTTCATGAAACAATTAGTCTGTGGTTTTCACCTGACCGACTAATATAATTTTCACCGACAATTCTATTGTCACCGATTATTTTCCAGGCCTCTGATTGGTCAAATTTAGTGAGCGCTGACAGTTGTCGGCGGACAAAATGTTGATGAAACGCCCCCAGTATATCAAGCGATTAGGAAACTTTGCAATGCAACTCGTTCTGAATAGCAAAAACTAATTTTGTAAGTATTAATTGATGCCGAAATAGACTTATTTTCAACTATTTCACCTATGTTTATCACTCCCAGTTGAAAAATTGACATATTTTTCATCAATATTTTTCCATTTAATTTTCCTTCGTTTTCCACATACTTCATTGTTATATATTGTTTTAAGGTTTCCTCTTTTTTTAGTTTTAATGCACAATTTCAATTATATTTCTGCAGTTGAAAAGCTCCCTTCTATAAAATGTAATCGAATTGTCTATGAATTACGACGATATCCTAAAATCAAGATCTTTCCCATGATTATTTTGTTTTCTTTCACCTACCGCTTGACTACTGGACTGTATTACGTAGAGCGTTCGATCTACAGGCTGATGGAGTTCCAGGTCTCGGAGCGGTAGACTACAGAAGCCGGTCATGACCGGACGGCTACCCGGACCAGCACGGTAGACCACGGAGAAGCGCAATGTCATCTGCCAGACAGCGGAAAATGAGATGTCTTGGAGTATGAATTCTTCATTCCAGACGGGATTCTAAAACAGAAGGGAACAAAAGTAATATTCATTCAAACATATTATGTTATGGCTTGGTTTATGATTGCCACATATCATGTCCGCTAGTTTATTTATCCATCCAAAGACGATAATGCTGTTCGTCTTCCAGTGTTAAGCCAAAATGAGACCAGCATAGGCTCATATTGTAAGGGAACTCTTATCTAACCACTCGTCTAAAAAAAAAATGTTTACCCTTCCGCTGGTCACCATTTGGCCATACGGGACAGTCTTTTGTTATAATAATACTCACAAAATTAAAGTAATAAAGTTGCATCTTGGATGTCGCATTCATCACTCTATCTTTTTCTCTCTCTCTCTCTCTCTCTCTCTCTCTCTATCCAAGGAGTTAGGATTTCGGATTCATGAATAAGCTCCTTGCTCTATCCGACTCCCTCCGTAATTGTCTGTATTTCTCTGTTAATTCTCTCTACCTCTCTCTCTCTCTCTGTACTCGCATACATACGCCACCCACATGTTTCCAATTCCACCCTTGTTATGCATGTGTTTACGATTTGAAAGCTTTCACCCACCTGACACCGTGATCAGAGTCTCTTTTTAGCGATAATAATTACAACCCGTCTCAAGCGTCACAAACCTTCATGAGCGGCATGTCCCATTATGGCCACCGAAAAACAAGATTAAATGCGCGCTGGTGTCATCTTCTGAGATTTCAAAAGCCATCATTACAGTAATTTTTGAGAGTCTGAAATATCAAACGTGACCAGAATAATCGCAGATTGTGATATATATTTGGCTTTCCCTGTATAAATACTGGCAGGAAAAACTTATCGAGAGAGTGATATTGTCACGTATAACTCATTTAATTCTATCATTGTCGCAATCTGTCATTATCTTTAACATTATCATGACTGCTCCTATTATACGCCATCCTCCCATGAAAATGATATTTTAATATTTTTAATTCGTTATGATCACGTTCTTCATTAGTTGATGCCGTATGGTAACAAGCTCCCCGAGGGACTTTTTCGAAGGGTTTAGAAGGGATTATGCACCCCTCCTCTGTTTCTCAGGTTGCAGGTATTCGTACAGTGAAACAAGTTATAATCATTGCTCCAATTGAAAAATAAAGGTTCATTTTCCCCTTTAATCCCTTTGGTCCGGCTTTCTTAAAAACTCTGGGTTTTTTTTTGTTTCTCTTATATAAATATTGTAGAGAACCTCTCAGTCACCGTGTTACTGTACAATCGTACAGTAGCAAAGGAAAATGACTTCGGGCGAGAACAGAGAGGAAGGCAGTGAGTTTGCTTGCCATGACGGTTTAAAATTAAGAATGCATTCGGCCAACAGTCCACAACCAAAATGTCATCTAAATATTTACCCAGAGAAGCCACAACACCATGTTAGAGAAATGATAACACCCTCTTGAGAAGGGGACAAACGTACCCCTGGAAATACGACGGAAGGGATAATTTAGTTTTCCCATGACTTAAATTTAAAGAGGATTACCAGTCTCTCCCATTAATAAAGGAAAATCTCGCGTCACAATGTTTTAATCATAATCTCCCGGCCCTCTTTAGCCGACAGATATTATGCTACTGAATTTGGCCGTTAAGTTGTTTCGTCTTCTCCTTCTTTTATAATTTATAATGGCTATTAAGGTGATGATTTCGGTTTAATAGCAGACTAGATTCCCTATTTTTAAAAAGCTCAAATTAGTTTTTCTGGCGCAAGGTAAATGCGCATTACGATAAAAAGAACATAATTATTTTGTTGCGAATTTAGATAATTTTCATCGCCAATTTGATCGTTATTATACACAAAGTGATATCAGGGAAAGTTATGAAATTATTTTGTTTCCGAAGAAGATGGTGAGGTTTGTTCTTTCCTCCTTTTATTGCCTCCTCCTTCTTATTTTTCTCTTTGAGGGTGCGGATGGGGCAATATTTCTTCCAATTATTCTAAAATAATAACACGCTCTTGTATTTATTCAAGGCTCAATAATTTGCATGTACATTAACCAACGAGACGATGAGTAGTATCATTATGAATGTCTATAAAGGACCATCTAAATTAATAACTCCAAAATAGTATATCTGTAAAGCGCTTAGCGACATTTGTATTAAGCGCTATATAAAAGCGGAATATTTGTATTATTATTATTAAAAAAAGAAAAGCAAAGTAAGCGAGATGAATCTTCTGGAAGTAAATTGATTAAAGACCCACAAGGCGAAGAACTTTCTCTCCAAACGTCTTTGCCGTGCTCGAAGCACTTGTCTTTGGCGCCTCCTTTTAAAAGCGCTATTGATGCTTCTCTGATTACATAACTTCAAAGGAACGGGACGCGACCCAGAAGCTACGTAAAAGCGCAAATGGATCTCGTTGAGTTCTGCTATGTTGAAAGCGTATGTGGGTGGGTGAAGGTGGGTGGGTGAAGGCGCGCGTGTGTGCAGGGTGTTTGTGTGTTTACAATGTAATTGTGAGTATGGCATAGACTGACTAAGTATATGAAATACGAGAAATGTCAAGGTAACCCACAAATTGAAATATAAAGTTTCATGATTTTGTTATTATACATCTCATGTCGTACATAATAGATTGGTTTTTGTTGCATTAGCATTTACGATATTAACACAGAAAATATTTTTTTTTTTTTGTTATAAAAAAACCCCAAAACATATTTTAAATAGGTATTTGCTAATGACTTGGCAATGCAAAAAATTGAAATAACATATGTACATAAATACTTTCATACGATATTTTTTAACATCAAAATTATTTCAGTAATCTAAGTACATGTTTTGCTGCCTACAAGAGAGCGCAGTTATAACAGTATACGCATTTAGATCATAAAAATAAAATAAGGTTCGTGTACAGACAGAAGAACGACCAACTTGGATATACGACTGTTTGAATGAAATAAAACTTACCCGTAATTGCTGCGCATTCTTTGATTTGAATCTTTTCCTCTGTCCTGGTAAAATGCAACCTCGGATATAGACGTAGGGATTAACACAAGGCTCTGATGCATAAGGCTTATCGGTGATTTCTAGTTCCTCTGCCTGCAACGTGAATTTTAAAGGAATACAAAAGGTTAAAGCAAACTCACCTTTGTTTTCAACTTAAAGAATGCTTACTTCATTTTATTGATATCTACGATTCAATGCTCATTATCTTCTCAATATATTTAATTTTCTTCATTTTATACTATTTTCACGATATCATAAATTCATTGATGTTACGCATTGTCCGATAATCTGTCGTATTATACTATCCTATGCTGAATTGGTTTATTTCTTCCTCTCTATTAATGTCCTTCGGTCCCCTTTTAAAATAACATTCTTGGGACGTTCTTTGCTCTAGCCTCTAAAACGCCCACTTCAAACTCAATTACATTTCATGATCATTTATTCTCTAATTGATAATTTCAAGATCACCTTGTAAGTCAGTACCAGACACGGCTCGGTTGTGACTGTGCATGGAGGAGCATGGGTGGATTTTAAAATACGAGCTCATAATATTATCAAAGGAATTATATAATAATTTGATACACGAATCTCATCTCGTTTGTTGGTTTGTTAGTTAGTTAGTTTATTTATGTATGTGTTTTGTCTTTAACTTTCTCTTTTCGAATAAAAACAAAATTAGAATTTTCTTTGTTTCTGAATATTATTTAAAGAAAATTGAAATGTTGAAATAAGCACTGTTTATAAGAACATCCACAAAGAGCAAAGAGGCATAAAATTCTTCTTTTAAACCCACACAACAAGAAGATTGATAATTTCTACTTTTATCATCTAAACCACCATCTGGTGCATGAATAATGCTCCCATTAGAGCCGCATAGGACAAGTTTTTATTCTAATTTTTTTGCAACTGAGCCAAAAAGAGATGGACCATTTCGGTTTGAATTTCAGAGAGCTCACAGGGTATATTGTTATGAATATAGAGGAAGGAAACAGAAAACGGATCAGATTTCATTCTTTCTACTTCCAATTCGAATACATCAATCACGAAATATCATGGAAACCGAACGGATACAGATCTCAAAGCCAAATTCTTGTTTGCCCCACTTTCATTGACACAGCAGTTTTGAGACATTTAATGCAATAGTGCAATGGCATTGCAATAAAGCCGTATTGGAACAAAATAGAAAACACTTCTACAATCAATGTGGTGTATTTTATCTGCGAGTTAGATTGTGCAGCTTTAACTCGCTTAAATGACGATGTATACGAAATTGGATCGTGGGGAAATAACGATTGGGAACACTATACGAAAACGGCATCTCAACTTGATTCTTGCATAGCCGCCCCCTCCCCCATCTCTCTTGACATGAAAAATATGAAATTATCCCGTCGGGGACAAACAACCTACCCCCGCCGCCCCAATCGAGTATTCAAAATTCCATTTAGTCTTGTTATTGACCATTTTAAGGTTCATTAACTCTCATTGGTGTAGTTATGAAGGAAAAACGAGCATGAATTTTGCATATAAATTGGCCTTAATATGTTTTGTTTAGGTTTTTCCATCCCATTCTTCTACTTTTTTAGTCTTGTTATTGACTATTTTAAGGTTCATTAACTCTCATTGGTGTAGATATGAGGGAAAAAGGAGCCTGATTTTTGCAAATCAATTGGCCTTCATAAAAAATATGTTTTATTTAGGTTTCCCATCCTATTCTTCTTATTTTTTCATTCATGAATAAATTTAGTATCACGAACTCCACTACTACTGCAGCAATCAATTATCATACCAAACATCGTTTCAACGTTGTTACGATAGCATGATTTGAACATGATGATTATTACACGAGTTAATGGTAATGAATGTTTATGAACACTTACCCTGCAAATAGTAACTATGAGTTGCTCATCTTGAGTTTTATGACATAGTTGTATATGAAGCGTTCCAATAGGTTCTGTAAATAAATGTTATAAACATTATTTGATGAGATGGAAGTGAAGATTTAATTTTTTTTTTTTTATATCAATCAAAAGGCTGTTTTACACCGAAACAGTTTTTTTTTTTTCGTTGAATGACCTGTCACTGAATTTTGTTTCTTGAAGACAACAAAAGTCTGACTACATACTGTCATCATGAAAATAGGATTGGATTTCTGGGCTAATTTTCCTATTTTCCCACCTTTTTCTGATATATTGCGTTGGCTATTTGAAATATGATCTTGTTATTCAGATCTTGAAAAGATCAGATGAAGGAGTACTCACATCATCAGCGGAAGAAATACGTCAAAAGGATTCAAGTTTCATGGTAAAATACGATTTAGCCGCTAGCCTTTCTGACAAACTTTGATAAAGGTAAGGAAATATCATATATCTTGTACATAATTTACATGTATATAGTTACATTTTGCTAAGTAGCATGACATGTGATGCCATATACTTAATAATAAACAAGAATAACAAAGATAGTTTTCATTATGATAATTATAACGAAAATAATAATAATAACAATAATAATTATAACAATAATAATGCTTATACGTATTACTGAAAATTCAATAAATCCCACTTCTTTGTCTATCTATTTCTCTCTCGGCACTTTTTAACAAGGAAGCTGATATGAAATTAACGATATCTCATTTCATTTTTAAGTGCATTTTGTCATTCTGTTATTACTTGATCTTGTTTACAATTGAGACCGATCTATGATAATCCAAAGCTTACCTGGTTTTAATAGATTATCTGCGGAAGCTGAACGATTTCTTGCACTCTCTGATGACAGGGAAATGGGAGACTGCTGGCCTCCTGGTGTAGCTACCAGCTTGGGTCGAGTGGGTACACTGACAGCTCTCTTCATCATAAACAAACAAACAAACAAACAACATGCTTTGTGATTGATTATATTTGATGGTTCATATGCCAGGTCGCAGTCGTGATTGTATATATTGAAGGAGTCATCTTTTTCAGGTGATGACAGGTATTACATCAAGTCATCGAAATATCCACTGACCTCTATCAAAACGAACTCGAAAAAGTACGATTAAGTGACTTATACTCTGTTTGCCTGACTTTGAACGTCATCATATTTTTGTCACATCTGTTTTGTGCTATTTCGAAGCATTAATGAATTATATTTGCGTGGAGGATAATGAGCGCTATAAAAAGAAATCCAATCTCATGATGGCCGATCGAGCCTACGCCCCAACGTTTTGGCACGCTTGACAATTCAATTTGTTTAAGAAATATATCATTAAAAACAATTAACCCTTAGATTAATTTACAGAGAGGGAAATTTCACTTTGTTACAAGAATATGCCTACGAGCACAATTCCCTCATGTTTATTCGAATGAAACAAACGACACCTGCCTGACACCAAATAACTCAAGTGATCTGCACTATCTACGTCATTGACTTGATCATTTCATCATCGATCATAGTACCCCACTCCTAGGATCACCACATTCATCCTAGCTTCACCCCAAGCCATGCCCAGCTCACATGAAAATGAGCGTGAAAAGTATCGATGTTAAACATTTTGAAATAGAGATCTGCTGATTTTATTTTAAATACAGCTACGCCTATACAAATTACGCCATTAGCCCCCACCCCCTCCCATTCATATACAAAATAGTGCGAGCTAGATCCTTGTCCGAGGAGATGCAATTGTATTTCAAAATATAATAGAATATCAATATTTTAGTCATAAACAGCTAGGGATGCCAACAATCCATATACCCTAAAACACACAGAAACTCCGCTTCTTTCGCCATATACTTCGAGTAGGTCTCCTGTTCGAAACACGTCTCGTCTGATTTTGTGGGAATTTTCTTCAGATGACACCCTATTCTAGTTATACCAATCTTTGTTATCATTCATAGAATATACTTTCTCCAGTCTGTTTTACTCCAGCCTTCTTCTCCTCGTACAAAACAAATAATTTATTCCCCCCTTTTTTCATCTAACCATGCCACAAGCAATGTTCCAATGTGCATGAGCATCAGCAGTAAACATGATCGCGAAAGAGATTCGAAGTCTTATTTTGTGTACTTTCACACCTCTCTCGAGACGGTCTTTTCATGACTTTTTCGATATATAGGACTCCTCCCGGAAACATGAATAAAGGGATGATGACTGTCTGATGTTCTAATCTTATGATTTTCTCTCTTTCTGTTTCCCCCTTTCTTTATTTAAACCTTTTTCTCTTTTATTATATATTTTCTTTCTTTCTATGTCTTGTTGTGCCCCTTAGGGTGTGACAATCATGCTGTTTTCTGTTCATCGTCGAGCGTTCAAAGATTTTTCAAAAATAAAGTTGCTTCAAGTAGATGAAAACTAAAAGACGAAAGATATCAAAATAGGAGTCTTCATCATTATAATTCATACCCACCGAACAGTCCCAAAAGAATTCAATCCCCTTACTCCCGACCGAACCCACATACACAAATAGACACACGCACACACAAATACCCAAGGCAATCGATCTTATACTGACAATACTTTGTTCTCTCTCTCTTTCTTTTTGTTTTACCAGACATAGACCCTTCAAAAGAAATTTGAGAATCACACGTTAAAACCGACGATAAAGATCCAAAGATGTAGCAAAATTAATGCTGCAAGCACTGACTGACATCAATTTCAATGGGTTATAAGAAAGAAAAAAAACTGAAAAGATACAAGGAAAATTCTCGATTTGAATCCATAGACTCATCTGACTTGAGGTTTGTAAAGAATAGTCAATATTTAGTCGTCCACGCTGCAGTATTTCACATTGTATTTGTTGGGTAAAAGTGTGATTTAAGACGCCTGTCGAAGTGGGATTCGCTGAAAGATGTACCCACGCGGGATCTCCCGTTCTCCACCTTAAATCTCAATCACATTACATTGCCTCCGATCCCTACTCTGCTTAATTGCGTGGCTAATGCCACGGGATTTACAGTGAAAAGCTTTTAAAAGTGACGGTTTTGGAGGGGCTTTTTGATCTTTCATTTTCACCCTTCTCTTCTCGGTTAAGTACGGACTTACTCAAGATTGCAATGCAGTCGGGAATACGGTATACAGTATGACGGGAGAGAATATCAAACAGCTGTGTGCATTGTGTCACAGCAAAGGAGGGTTATTTGTTTTAGTTGATTTCTGATTCCTTATTTCTACAACTGCCGAGATGCATCACAAATAAACCGATCGTATTTTTAGACACCGTCTACAATTCCTGCCATATTTCTTTATGTTTGACATTGTCTTTCCCAAAATGATAATCTGTTCATGTTTTTGTATACCACACCCTATCTCTCTCTCTCTCTCTTTCTCTCTCTCTCTCTCTCTCTCACTCTTTCTTTGTCTCTTTCTCTCTTAAACGTATAAAAAAAAGCAGACGTATTTTTCACATAATCATAATGGTACTTCTCCTTGACGTAAGAAAATGATATCGGTTGATCTAATTGAAAAAATATCTGCCCAAAGCTAGATCGTGCAGACATATGCTTTGTTAGTAGGACATAATGAACGTTTGATAGAAATCAAATAACATTGAAGGGGTAAAGAGGAAACAGGTCTTCCATGTGAAATTAAGTATGGTGAAAAGACATACGATCCCCATGGGCAAACGTGTGACATTTGCCTGAAAATATCACTTTGCCGTTGCGCTTTCCACATTGATAGCTTCATTTTAATAATCGTATTTTTCTTTTCTCAAAATGTAAGAATGAATATTTGCTTCCTACGCACTAGAAATCTCCTCCATGAATGCAGTGTAGATAATAATTCAGTGTATGCTTCTTGTGTCATGCAGATTTTGATGTGCAAATCTTTCTCTTCTTTTCCTTCTCCTTTGTCTATTTTTGTTTGTCTCCTTCTTCTTCTTCTTTTGCTCCCTCTCCTCTCCCTCCTTCTGTTCATTCTTCTTCTTCTTCTCCTCCTTCTTCGTCTTCTTCTTTTCCCATTCCTAATGTTGGTGACCTCTGAAGTACTAGTTTTTAAACATATTTTACAAAAAATACTTCCAATTTTTCAAAAATCAACACATTATAGTCAAGACATGCAGGGGCAGTATAGGAACGAATGTTTCTATAAAAGCTTGTGTACTGCCTCTTCTTCTTTTTAGGTGAAAAAGCTCACTTAGGCTTAATAATATTCTTTATCAACTTTATTTTCAACATACTACGATTAAATTCTTTCGTTGTTCATGACATCATTTCATAATTTTAACATTTTACTTACAGGCAACAGCAAATACTTATGTACGAAAACTTAACCTGAAAAGTCGTTTTCCAGCAAATATTTTATAGGGGCGTTACTGTTTTATTAGTGGCATCGGAAAAAGTATTTGACATCAAGTAAATATTTGCCTACCAAAAATGAAATTAGGGCCTAGTATAAAACATCCCCTACGGATTTAACTACATCAGGACTGTCTGTGAGGGTGTGACAAATCTCCAGCAACATCCCTAAATCTGCATGATTAATTTAAAAAAACGGTCATACCAAAAATACTGATACCAGACCAACGATAGACCCCCTCCCCCCAAAAAACGAAACAAAAAAATCTTATAATTAGCCAAGTATAATTATGTAGGTTGGGGGTTCGTAGTTGGTTTGGCGATGTGGCTGAGGTATCAACTTACCTTTGTTTTCCATCGGAACGTCCTCTTATGGTGCCCATGTCCATTTGAAGCAGGAGGAGCAAGGCCTTCTGGGATATCTTGCATTTCCGGAGCGGATATCTTCTTAGATACTGCAATCGTAAGGAAAATACAAAGAGATTAAAACAGCTTTTTTAAATCGTATCGACTGTGACACTTAATGCTCCTACTTTAGGCACTTTTGATCTCTGAGATTTCCATGAGATAATGTCATTGAAGCTACATGGATATGGATGTAGGATTTAAATTATGCATAGAGATGGGTAAAGAGAATCGTCTTGGAATTACCCATTTTTCAACATCGCAAAAATCGTCAATAACACTGTGTATGTATTTCGCTTCTAACTACATGATGATGAATAATACAACTAGATGATGATTGTATGATGTTTTATGTTGCTTATTAAAATGTAGTACATGCAGTGGCGTACGCAGGATTTTTTCAAGTTTTTTTTTTTTTAAATCGGCCCAAAACTTTTGCAACGACTCAGCCAGCCGCTGAATGAGCGGGGGCGGGGGGGGGGGGGGGTAGGAGGACATTTTTCTAGGGGGGAGGGGGTCCCAAAAAATCGCAACGACTCAGTCAGCCGCTGTATAAGCGAGGGGGGGAGCGGGGGTTAGAGGACATTTTTTTTTTTTGGGGGGGGGTCCCGAAATTTGAAATTTTGACCCATCGACATTCCGTTCCGTTGGGGGGGGGGGTAAGGTCATCTTTTTTAGGTCTTCTATAAGGATTTTTTATTTTTTTAAGTTTTTTTTTAAATAAAAAAAATAAAAAAAACACTCAAAAGGGGGGGGGGGGGTCCCCAAAAACATACACATAAACAAAAACTCAAGGGGGGGGGCCTGCGTACGCGCCTTAGAACATGAATACAGGATCAAGCATTCCCTGATGTTAATGTTCAATAATTCTCCTGAAATCTCTATATTCATTTTTGAACAAGAAATTCGTATACAAATAATCTTTATTTAGTAATGTATAGAAACATGAAGATATTCAGTTATCTGATTCATATCATGTCTTCTATGAAGAAATTCTGATTGCTCTTAATTCATTGCCATTCCACGAATAACAATACGAATCGTGTGTATAGAATAGAAGATTATACATTGAGCTTTCTCCAATCTTATTCCTTCTAGTCATGATGAAATACCGATAAAACCATGAAAACCCTTAGCTAGAGACTACTATAGGACTTCTGAGGTACAATACTGGTAAGCGGTCTCGCCATTTTGCGTTGAGACTGCTTGGTAAAAGCAATGATTGTTTGGATCGTGAAGAAAGCGCGCCCACGATCCTATAAAAAGAAATGAAATGGGTCATGACTGATGAATCTTTCTTGTAATGTGAAGTCTAGCTCTTTTAACAGGTCGTAATTATTGTAAGTGGCAGCCTGATTATTTTAATGATGACATTTGAGAAATGATGGACACAATCCGTTACAGCGTCTTTTGAAAATAAGATTTTCGTGAATAAATGGTGAGCATGCGTTATCTCTTCGTCACCAACTACGCATGGTCAACAAAAAGTTTTACCAAAAATCTCGAGTCGACATTCTGTTGAAATATGGCCACAAGCCCTATTCTCAATCTCAAACACGATAACGTGCGCTCAAGCTCTGATGCTGTGACATAATGTTTAACACGTATTAGTATCGCAACATTTCCTAAATAGGTCTTGTGTTTTTTGGCACATCACGAACAAGGGGTACACGTGATGACGAAAAATCCCACAACCTGGCGATACTTTACTCTACGAAGTCCTACGAAAACCTACGAAATCCTGCGATATTGTGGTGGAGTGAGCAACAGTAGATTTTAGTTAAAAATAAACATATTCGTTCTGTTCTCTTGTATAGTCGCATGGGTGACTCACGTTACCCTCCATGTGAATCAGTATGGCAAAGTTCACATTAACTTCTACAATTGTGCATGAGTTGCTGACATTACCTTTAACTTGCATTAGTATACAGTAGGGAAGGGCAATGTTGTACACTTCGAGGGAGAACCGCGCTCTCCTTTTCTTGGGTTGAGTTATTAAAATCTAACAACTGAAATGAAAGTGCGGTCACGCGTACTCCTTAAAAGGGCATTGAGACTATTATATAGCGACAAGAAAGCAGTAGAAAGTAACAGGTTCTTCACTGAAATCTGATCTTGCTGTGCTTCGTAGACTAGATTGGATTAGGGTATGCCAGAGGCACATATGACATCATTAAGATGAAGTAGAGAGAAAAATCTCAACTCTCATGCAACCGACCCTAAAAAATTCCCTTGAGTGAACCTAGCTTTACCTGTAGACCTACTCGTTTTCCTCATTATCCATTATTAAAGG
Source organism: Strongylocentrotus droebachiensis (assembly GCA_035222895.1). Classification (NCBI taxonomy): domain Eukaryota; kingdom Metazoa; phylum Echinodermata; class Echinoidea; order Camarodonta; family Strongylocentrotidae; genus Strongylocentrotus; species Strongylocentrotus droebachiensis. The sequence continues at coordinate 35,705 of JAVYIG010005497.1, forward strand.
GTGATGACTCTCTCTCTCTCTCTCTCTTTGTCTAGCTATATATCTCTCTCTCTTTCTCTATCTATCTCTCTATCTATATCTATCTCTCTATCTCACACACACACACAACCTCTCTCCCTCCTTTCCTCTCTCTCCCCATCACAATCATGACAACTGAATGGTAGGGGATTATGTGCCATTTCCATCCTAGAAGTACTCATCTAGGATGAGTACTTTTAAAAGATGATGAATATCCTTATTTGATTCCTTTACCCCCAAGGAGTTTCCAAAAATTATTTATTCCGATCAAATCAGAATGAAGATTTTCAATGGGACAAACCTAAAGGAATGCACAAAATATGGAATGAGTAAAACTGGTAGACAGTTACAAATTTGGTGTTTCTCACGACTAATATAGATCAACATCTAATGGTTTCAGTGTGTCTTTTCTCAGGTAATTTTATGTATGAATATATTTATGGATATAAGCATTCTATTTATATCTATATAATAGGTGAAGCAATGCCATCTCGGAATAATGAGTGACTATAGCTCTCTCATCATCAATTGGAGATCAATAACCTGTCGCCATGGTAACCTCACCCTTCCGCATCCAGCACTTCATCCTACCAATCTAAATACCATGAATCCGTCTGGAAACGCGTCAAAGCTAGGAGAGGAAATCTGTGTCGCTCCTTCCGTGAAAGATGGATCAATTTTCAGTCGGTAATATCTCCTCCCCTTCCAACTTGATCAAATTAATCAGAGAGATGATCTTATAGTCAGGAGGCTTAAGGGCTGCGATGACACCAAATCCATTAAAGTCCATACCGTTAATCCAATCACAATTCATCATTAAAGTGCAATATTTAACAACGAGGAGAGCTGGAAAACAAGTTGAGCGTTAGTCGGAGATGATCACGTCCAAATTGGTCTACATACATCATGCTTCATGAGGGACATTTTGTGTATGAGAGCTAAACTTGGTTGTATTGTAATGTAGTGACCTTTTCTCTTTTATATGCAATCCTTTATGGCGCTATTCAACTTTATGATGTGGAATCGATCAATATTCTCGGTCCAAATCATGAGCAACAAGGGATTATAAGCTGTGACATTTGTTTGACTCTATCTCTTTAATTTCGCAGGAAACGTCGATAAAAATATTTCCATTCAAATATATACCCAACAATACTTAAAACGGATGAATGGCTACACGTAGAGCCGTTGATAACGTAGCTCTTGATCGTCCTTGTGACTTTTTCAGCTATTCTTCTATAAATGAATATGATAATATCCATGATTACAAGTTGATATCTTTATTATTGAATATAAATATATAATTATATGAGATTTAAAAAGAATACGGAAACGCAGATGATCTTGATTGAAACTTGGTGTTTGCCACCTCTTTCTAAAAGCTAACGATCTCATCACATGAATAAAGTTGTACTCCTTTCCTCGTGTTTGGAACTACCAAATAAACCAAATTCTCAAATTTCTTTCAGTTGTTTTACTGCATATTCACAGTTTTAGACAGTCTTCGAGTTGTTGACAGCTTGTATTCATCAAATCATCGTTTGATTTCATAAATCAAATCTCATAAACTGTGAATTTTAAGAAATTTTCTTTTTCGGAATTGTTTATGTTCAAAAGCATATAGTAATGATATAGATATTCTGTAAACAGTGTTCACGATAATTTGCGTTTGACTACTGAAACCGGCGCCATGAGTATGATTGTTTGATTTGATAGCAATCACTTTCCACTCAAAGGGTCTGAATAAATCATGATAAAAGTATATTGGTGTAAGTGATGAGAGAAATATAGATGTTACTTTCGTCTACGGCATGCACGTTCACATACAAATCATGATGCTGTTAAAAAGACATAAAATATTGAAGATATACGACGTGTTATTGACGTAGGCCTATTTCTGAAAGGAATCGCAGAAAGATTCAACTTCAAGAATAGAATTAGTTACCATGCGTGAAGTAGAGGGCTGAAATTTCATTGTAAACTGTTTATGAAGGCGGCAATTCTACGGTTCAACTATGGATTTTTTTTCTCTTACAATAATGAATAATTTATCCTTATATGAGCTTATACTTCCGCGGTCCAGTCACACCGATTAGACGGATACCAGCTCAGATCATATACGGAAGAAAATTACATTATGCCTATACCCGATAACAATCATAAGAATTATAATGATGATGATAACTGTAATAATCAAAATAATGATAGTAATAATAATAATAATAATAATAATGATAATAATAATAATAATAATAATGATAATAATAATAACAATAATAAAATAATAATGATAATAATAACAATAATAATAGGTTCTTGTAAGCGCCCATGTCTGTCAGACTTTACACTCCTGGGCCCTGTCTTACAAAGAGTTGATATTAATCGCAACTATGTACATAAGAGATAGGAGACTGCAAACTTACGACTGATTTGGATCGATCACAACTCTTTGTAAGACGGGGCCCTGGTGCTCCGACATCTTTATTATTACCCCGGCTTTAGCATGTCTACCATTATTATGACGCTCTTGCATTAACCTGTCAGGTACCCATTAAACTTACCTGGATCGAGTGTGGTAAATGACGTTTGTGCTAAGAATCGTTCAGTTTCAAGTCGGTTAGCCATGGATATAGTTACTACCTATATCCATGGTTTAACGTTGCCATTAAGGAATTACTGAGTTGATGCTCATGAGTGAACTTTAAATTCTGCTAACAGTTCACACAATCTCCATCGATCGATTCTTTCCCTCTCAGCCTTCGATATATTTTTGCGCATGACAACTTCGACTGTAGATTAACACATGTAGTTTAAAAGGGGCAATTGTGTTAACCTCAGTATCGCAGGTGCAAAGCAAGAATCTCTGACGTCTGACAACCTTGAACGAAAGGATTATTTACATTTTGCTTGGGATTGTGTTTTTCTCCTCCATGTCCTTCCTAAGATCTAGAAACCTAAACCTGAAAGTGAATAATTCTATTCGCAGTTTGAGACAAATCCCTTTAAATAAAAAATCATACCATTAACACTCAAAGTATTTAACCATTATTTTATTAGGCTTGTTTTCATCAGACCGAAGTTGCAAAATAACCCGCTATTTTAACTAGCCCAATCTTAAATTAGCCAGCTAATTTGCGTCTTCTTCAGCCCGCAGTCTCAATTAGCGGGCTATTTGGTCGAGAAAATGTCCCGAGAAATCTTAGTCTTGTTTCCAAAATAGCCCGCTATTTCCCAAATATTGGGATAATTTGCACTAGGTTGTGATAAGCGTCGGGAAAATATCCCGAGTCTAAAAAACGGAAGTTGCAAAATAACCCGCTATTGTATTTAGTGTTCATGAATAAGATCTTATGAAAATGTATGAAATTGACACAAAAGCAAGAGATGCGATGATTGATAACTAACGCTTATAAAGCATTTATAATGAAACATCATCCCATAGTCTAATTTGCTCTCATTCCTTTACTAACGTTTTAAAAACTTTATTTGGAAGGATGCACATTAAAGATGTAAACTTATTCGAAACGAAATAAAACATTACTCTTCCAATCCAAGTTGTACATGTATTTTCTTTAAATACGAAAATGAGTATAAACTAATATATCATTTCCATGCTTAATTCCCGAATTTTCAGAAACGTCAATGATTTTGTTTCTCCAAGCAAACCTTCTCAAGTATGATAATGCTAGAAAGAAATGGTGTTAAAGATCTATTATCCACAGTATGGGGATGTGTACAGCGTAATTTCTATGTTTTTACGTAAGTTGAAGGCCAGACGGGCGTTAACTCTGTTTGTAAGTATATACGGCCCTGATAGCGATAGTTTATTTCAGACGTTGACGCATTTTTGTCAGGATTTTCCAAGAAAATTGTGAGAAACAAGGACAACATCATTGCTCGCAGTTGTTGAATAACAACTTGACGCGCTTGCTTAATATTATTGTATTATCTACTCTTCTTGAAGCAATAATAATTTATTTTATTTTCCATGCATATATATGATAATCAACGAGAGACCAATGATGGTATATTACTTTAACCCTTGCTATTTGTAATAAAAATACATTTGTTTGAAATGGTGTTTAGCACAATTTATAAATGTGTGTATAAAAGGATAAACGCAAGCGAATGTAAACTACGAATATAGGAGATATAGGAAATATAGAACGTAGGAAAAGATTAATAATGGTAGAAAGGTACACAGAGAGAAAGAGAAAGACAGATAGAGAAAGAGAAAGAAAGAGAGAGCTGGATAGATAAGGATAGATAATATAGGTAAATGAGAGATAGAGAAAGAGAGAGAGAGGGAGAGAAAGAAAGAGAGACAGAGCGCGAGAGGGGGAGTATTTAGGGTTCACGCTCAACGACATTATTCATAATGCTATAAAAAGGTATTTTTTGATTGAGCAGCAAAATCAAGACAAAATTTGTTGGTTAGGTCTAATGACATAGCATGAGTAAAATCGATAAGCATAATCATAAACAGTATACCAAGTTATCCTTGTAATGAGTATAGTCTAAGAAAATTGATATCAGAAATGTATCTGCATGCATGAAGAGTGAGAGGGATATCACAGTGAAGCATGCAGTGAGTGATGTAAAGGATATGATTGTATCATCATTATGTATTCTCATGTGACGGCTAGAATGGAGTTCAGTCTGCAACACCACTCACCCATCTCCCCTATGAAAACGAGGGATGTCTTTCATCAAAATGTTTGAGTTACGTGCAATTATGTATAGATGTAGTTATAGGGCATCGGCCCCTGTTTGGTGATGGGAAGCCCCATGGCATTATGTTAACTCTGAATATGATAATTAGTAGCTTAATCCGGCTATGATTTAATTGGAGCCGGATATTTTCAAATAATAATGCTGAGGATGTTGAAAAAAAAATGAAGAGTCTATGTCAAATAATTTGTGAACTGTTACGGATTAAGAAGGAGGGGACGCCAATCACTCCTATATTCTCCCATTATTAGTCTGTTTCACGGCCTATACTCCCATTGGACTCTAGAACAACTACCCCCGGACAATCCCAGACATCTTTCATAACTTCTCCGGACAGCTACCCCATTGATAGCTACCACCTCGACTAACAACGCTATATCAACGCTTATGATATTTCCCCCTGACAACCATCACCAGAATGACTTCCCCCTAATTTAAAATCTTTTGCTGATTGTCTAAGATTAATGGGGTAAAAAAGAAAAGGGTAGTTGTTTCTGGGTTGGTAGGCGGGGTAATTGCCATGGGCGGGTTTGTTCTAAGGGACAGTTGATAGGGAAACTTTTCCGAGGGTAACTGTCCCGGACTCCCGGGGTCCATGGAGTAGTTTGTCCGTGGGCAATCGTCCAGGTCGATAAAGGGGGTCATTCGCCCTGACAAGCTTCGCCCATTTTTGTTTAGCTGTCTAGCGCAACCCCTCCCCCCCCCCCTCCCCCCCCTTCACTTCGTTTCAACGACCTGGATCCACCATGAGACATTGCGATGAGAATCGCTGTCATAACCTGGTTGCCTCCCGAACCGGACAAACACGAATCAATCTTACCTTTATGGCTGATGTGACTTGGTAGACGCGATGCCTCTTGAATAATGCGGTCAAATACTCGACTGGTTGAATTCTTCCTTGTGATATCCTCACGGGACCCTGATGCTGCTGGTAAGGGCATACACAGTCAAGAAAAGAAAAGAAGGAAAATGATACAAAAATACTCCTTATAAGCTAAGCATCGATGAAATAACACGTACTAAAGAATTGTATGAATATACCTCACATACCTTCGGCAAATCTGTTATTCTTTAATATGGACTGTCACTTGTCCGCAAATCGCAAATTACAGAAATTTATGACCTCTTTTATTTGCTGGGTGGAACATTTTCGGTTAAACTCTCGGTGAATTTGGTGCGGCATCCCCTTCAAAATCACCCACTGATATCAATAAATCACAACCTTTTTAAAATGTTGAATATCAAGTTTTATAGTTTCAATTCACAGAAGCTAGACATTTTCTGTCGAAATAACAGTCCCTTTTATGACAGTGCCATTTGAAAGGGCTATATGTACATACACTGCATCAGGCTGCATGCACTTCAACTCGCGTTGTTTACTCTTGAGGGAAGACAAGGGGGAGGAGATTTTGGACACCATAAAATGCTGTCATCATATATTATTTCATACAATTAAATCATTACATTAACTGCTGACACTTATGATTATTGTTTTCATGATTAGATTATAATTCTAAAATCATAATTAGTAATCAATCCTTTAGCTTTAGATGGCGAATCTAGCCGAATTTGACAAAAGTATGGAAATAACTAAGACGAGTAAATCCACCCAGCCCCTTTCTCCTCTACCCATGCACCTCCGACCATCCCATTCCAATTCATTCACGATCCTCCGGAATCATTTTCTTCTCGCGGCGAATACATCATGGCTTGTACGTAGAGTGTTGGGGGTAGAGACCATGACATTGTAATTCTTTCAGTGATCCCCCTGAAGACAATCAGAACTTACTGATCGAAACATCGAGAAGCAAGAGCTGTTAGCGAAGCTCATCAGCAATGTTCAGGGCTCTTATTTCTTTGTAAGAAGTACATGGTGTATCCCTGAACATTTTACCTAGAATTCTGTTTCTACACCAGAAAAAGTGCCGCTAATACTTATTACATCATGGCTTATTTGTGATACAGAGCAGTGAAGAGTATTGATGTTACCTCGCGTTTCCTTCCCTCGACGAGATACCATGTTCAGCGGCAAATGGTGACATGATAACCCTTCTGTTTATTGATCGAATATCATTCCCTATAAGGATCGTCTGGTTGCTTTGAATTACAATAAAGAACATTAATCATGGTATTGGAAGCGGGAAGGAGTACTCGGCGATTTAAAATTGTATATGTATATCACTTAGACATGACGTTAATTGAATCTTAAATGTTTAAGCATTGTTACTCTTGGTGAAATGAAAATTGTTTACTTCTTCTTCTTCCACAATTTGTCGGCATGCATTTGGTTACACTCATTTTTTTCTCACGATCTTTAAATAATTGTTGATTATCATCATCATCATTAGTTACTTTTATCATAATTAACTAAAAATAATAATAATGATTATATATATATGCAGAATCTATAATAGATTTGCTTTATTTCTTTATTTTTAAGACCAGTTTTAATCTCCTCCTTCCCTGTGTTTTATACGGATTGATGGAAGAGGTTTGATGAGAGGTTAGATTTACATATACTGACGGTTTGTGACTGGAAGGTGATGAGGCTGTTTGTCGCCTCGTCTCAGCTGATTCGCTCGTTATTATTCTCGAACGCAGCTTTAAAAAGAAACCTTTTATTCGCACTTCTCGCAGTGGTTGGGCTTCACCAAAAAAATTGTCTCGAATTTCCAAGAAAGTCAAATGCATCGTGGCCTTTGAGGACGATACAGATAGTTGTTTTTCTCAGGAAAGGTCGCATAAATTATGCAGTATGACTGTTTTTATCAATAGTATTCGGGAACTCCGTTTCTAAAAGTATGGACTTTATGCAGAAAATCAGAGGAGTCGAACCACAGAACAAAAACAATTTTAATGTAGAGAAAGCCCTTATGAATAGGTCACATTTGCTCAACGGCTAGGATACGGTGGCCGTACGCCCCCGAAATCGAGAGATACTTGCGGTGGCTGCAGAGAATCTGCGGTGGCCTCAGGGTCACCCTATACGTAACCCTATCTTTACAGGCTGTATACGGGTCGCCGTGGCGGAGTTATAACTTTTTTTCATTTCTAGGTTCGCCGTAGCGTTAGACACGCCGTAGCCACGCCGTAGCCATGCCGTAGAGCGGTTCCACGTCGTACGGTGGCCTTGCATTTGCAATGCGACTGCCCTAGGGTGTTATCAATTAAAATTTACTTTTGCAGAACCCCAAAAAAGTTTCGGCGGCCGCAGCAATTCCACGGGCGCCTAGGGCAGCCTTAAGGCGATCGTGCGTCATCACTTTAAAGGCCGTACGGCAGCCGCAGGTTTTCTGTTTCTAATCGAGACTGTGATGGTGATTAGCCCATACAAACTATAAACAAAAATTGAAACTGTTAATTTCTCATTCATTTTGTTTGTGTTTACGCTATCACCTTAAAAATACGCGTCAAAGACCGCGTCAGCCGTTGACGCACTCATACGTCATCAAAATGACGCCTCGTTTGTAACGAGCATAACACATGTTTGCAGAGTACTTGAGGGACGTGGAAAGAGACTATACAGCAAATTCTTGAAAGAGGTTATGTAGACCTTTCCAGAAAATAACGCGTTATTCAAAAAATAATAATTCCCGAACCTTTGTTTCCCCCATGACGTTATATCCGAAACCTTATCCATAACCGATGTATACATAAATAATGCATTGACGTGTGTGATTACACGTTCAGGGGTCCCTCTAAAAAGCAACAACAATGACAAATGCGAAAACATATTCGGTAAATGATTGATAGTCTGTTTAATCGCAAGAGAGAGGAGCTGGTCAGAGTCGCAATTTGGACAAACATCAGTACGTAGAGACAGCGCTTCTTTTCTTAACTTATTGAACGCCCTCGTAGTTCCTGAATAGGTGCATCCCTCGATCTCCTTTTTATGTATAAATTACACCTTATACCCTTTTACTCTTTTTATGTAATGGTATACATTGATTCAAAACAATTGAATTTACCTCATTAAAGCTGCTTGGAATGGAGAAATATTAATCTAAAAAGAATAAAAGATCAAAACATCATACCCCAAAGCAACTGGAGCACTAATGCACATTTCCTCAACACTGAAATGAAATATTGTTTGCTTCACATATCAAATCATTTATCTTATCTATATCAAAATAAATAGGGCCTAAATTTGCTTACTTTTAGAGTGTTAGCATTAAAATACTTATTCGATTTCATGTGTGACAAACAATGCCTGTAACTAATGCCGGATGTCATGGCAACGGGAAGATTAATGTGACGAAGATAGATGAGAAATGGATGGTAAATGATCACACGCCATGCCGACTGAAGTGATTTGTTAACCTACTTGCACTAAGCAGCCCTAAAAGCATGTCGTACATTGATCTATCTTCGCCAATTTGACCAATAACATCTATTTTTATTTATATTTGTGAAACCCGTGATCTTTAGCCTGCTTAGCAAGACAAATCTCAACACTGGGTTTAAGAGTATGATGGGTTCCGAATCTTCTGGTACACGTACATATTATTTGTGAGCATTCTCGTTATATTCGTGTCCGTGTGCATGGAGGAATATCAAAGGACAAAATGTCTTCGAACGGATTGCGCTTTCAGATAATTATATTCGCAACCCGATAAAAGTAGCTAAACAGTTTGGACCCAACATTCATACATAATGTGTATGTAGTCCCATATACCCATTTCTATGTGCACTGTATATGGTTTTAAACAAGATTGAGTAAATTTTATATCATTTTGATGTTTTTAAAACAACACATCATGCAACAATTGCTTTTTTAAATAAATTAGCCTTTTCAAATTTGCTTCTAGAGGGTTTCTTTCACGATATAATGACACGACTAGAACACAGATTAATCTTTTTGCTCCATTTATGTTGAGTTGTTTACCCCCAGCCACGCCTCCGAACCGACTGTTTCTTAGGAGTAGTGGCATATTGTTATTAGAAGAATCTCCATATCGCTCCTGAGTAAATATTGGATTTACAAGACCTCATGTGGCCTTGCATTCTAGATCCATACCAAATATAAATGGTTTGACTGTGTTTCCCCATACACGATGCAAATTAGAATCACTGCTTCACATGTCGCAAATTTATAATTTATGTACCACATTTATTTACTCGACAAACTGGTGTATAAATGTGGTAGAAAAGTTTTTTTCTAAATTAATCTGTCTACTCGATATACAATTTTCATATTTACTTGAACTCGGCGTATCATAAAAGTCTCTTGTGCTTTGGCTGTCGACCAGGGAATCATCGTCAGGGGTACGACTACCAGCGACGCCATTGAACTGAGCTGGCATGTGACCGTTGCTAAGTTCTTGTTGTACTCGGATAGTCTGCAAGATGGCGGCCGCGTCATTCCGTGCCGAGATGTAGGACTTCTTCGGGATTTTGGAAGGGACGTTGATTGTTACAGGGTGACATGATTCTGTAGAAATGGAAACAAAATGAAAGTTTATTTGTCAGTCGGTAAAAGCTTGTATAAGGGTTGATGAATCGTGCAATTACGTCATAATACGATATCATGAGAAGTAGTTATATTACTTAAAATCGGGCAATTCGCAAATACTGAAAATGATGCAATGCGTCATAAGTTATATGAGTTATTGATAGTCATTTAAATATTTATCAAAAAACAACAACCTAGTACTAGCGTATAAAAGGCATTTCACACCAATGTCATTTCAAGTAATACAGTTAACAACTAAATTATTCAAAACCATGGAAATTCGATGGACGGTTTTGTGTTTTCGTAACTCGAGAATGAAAAGTGGACTGCTTGAATTAGGGCTTTTGTTGAAACTCTAATATGTCACAGTCTTTTTTACGTAAATACAAAATTAAACAAAAAATTGGTAAGGGTGTGAATAATTTAGTTGTTAACTAATTTAGCTTTCCCTCAGATTTCTATGACTTTAAATAATTAACTTTGCTTTTTTTGACAACTGTTTCGATGGCGCTGTCCATAATGCTTCTCCAATCTACCTCCGCCGTGAAAACATGATAAAGATAACATAAAACAGGTCAGGATTTAAATGGGCACAATATTTGACATCAACAGTTGAATGCCGCATTGGCGTAATTACGGGATGCACGGGGGACAATCAAATGGCATTTAAAAAAGTGAGAGTGAGGGCAGAGATAAAGAAAAAGGAAAAGGAACTTGAGATTAAATAAGGAGATAGATTGTTCGAAAACGCTCTACAAAGTTCATAATATGATGTGAATCAGTAACGTGGGATCAATTATGATTAATCCTTAATGAAATATGTTGTAAGAGGTGCATCAAAAATGTATCACACAACTTATTATTTGGGGTGATCCGATCTGCGTCCTTGATGTACCATACAGCACAGAACAAAAATAAATGGAAATAGCTTTGCTAATAAATGGAGTAAAAGTAAAAAGACATACGGGAACAGAAAGAGAGAGAGTATGTATTTGTATCCGTTTCACTTTAATATGCAAAATGTTCCCACTCTAATGGGGCAAGGGGCCTAGTCTCCCGGCCCAGTCAACTTTCAAGCTTGTTTTTTTTCAAGTTCAAGTTTCAAGTTTATTTTGTTTCAAATTTCACAAAAAAGAATTCACATAATTGACAAAATTAAAACATAATATGAAATATACTAAAAGTGTCACATTATAAAATCAATTCTTTGAAAAGACGTCGAAATTAATTGTATTGAATAGTATAGTATTAATGACTGCTTTGAGAGAAATAGTTGTTTTTATACGCTCAAGGGAAGGTTAGAATTGTGCTATTGCCCCGAGGCGTGCCGAGGGCAATAGCCCAATTGTAACCTTCTCGAGAGCGTATAAAAACAACTATTTCTCGAATATTAAAGCAGTCATTAATACTTTTATATGCCGAAAAAAAATAGACTAAAAAATAAAAAATAAAAAAACTTTTGTCGAAGATGGGATTCGATCTCTTGCGTACAACAGGTGATGTAACTAAAATCAGCGCCTTAAACCGCTCGGCTATCACGCTCTGTTACCATACTTAACAGTTTTTTCTAATATATACACTAAAATGAATTGAAAACGGCTTCGCGTGATTGATGATTCGCGGCTGCTCCATTAATCGGGCCCTTCTTTTACTTTTGCAATGCATATTGGCACGAACTTAGATCAAGATCTATCGGCAGATGTTGTTGAAAATAGGTCTGTTTTTACAGGAACAGTTAAAGTTTATGAATGCAATTTCGACCAATCAGATTGCTGGATTACTTAAGTGAGGTATATACTATACAGGGTGAAATGTGAGGAACCTATTGAAAAGTTCAGCTCGTAGATTAAAGGTTCCCATAAATAAAACTAACATTTGATTGACTGGCAACTGGCAACTGGCAAAGCTTTTTTTAACCGGGATGCCGTGAGATTATTTAAGTTATATCAAAAACCTATTTTTGAATAACGTCAACTTCATGGACGAAAAGTATCAGAAACCGTAAGATGTACAATTTTATATCACGTATGTGTATTTTGATTGGAAATATCCTTTCTGATATAGTAAAGTGTATTTTACCTTGTTCGCTTCACTCCCTTGCAAATTTTAGAAACTGGATAGTTTCAGGCAGCTGTCTGAATTTCGTCATGATTCGGGCAGCATGGCGCCCGAATATAACCTTATTTATTGTATTTTTATATTGAAATGAAATTAATACCACAACGAAGAGTATTTTTTGCCCTCGTTCGCTTCACTCCTCCGAAAATTGATAAATTAGGATGATTCCTGGCAACGTGATGGCTGAATAACATAATTTTACATTTATTAAAGACTTAATAATTGTTTTGCCATAATAAAAGTGCAAATGTTTTCGCATAATAATTATTTGAGGTCCGGGTAGCATATTTTCGGGCAAAAGGCCCACACGCGAAAATATGCTCATACGTCTATGTAAACGAAGGATGGAAAACAAATCCTCTTTGATAAATTTTGGATTGGGGAGACGCGTAACTTTTAAACTCCTAAACGGGTGTCGTGACAAAAAAACAGGTTGAAATCTATGATCTATAACCTTGAAGACTCCCCCCCCCCCCCCCCCCCCCATGACTGAGCCCTCGCTATACGCCGCTAGAATGCAAACTTGTGTTTGAAAGGTAAATTGATCTGTTTCTGCTTGAGTAAATGTCAAACCACTGGTTTGGTCCATCAGCAACATAAGTGATCTATGTTGAAAGCTGGTGAAGATATCTCGAGGCTTTCCTCATCTTGACGTAAACAGTGTGGTGTGCTGTTTGACGTAGAGTTACTAGGGGGCAGTGAGGGGTAGCAGAGTGTATTTACACTCAATTAGCTTGCGAAGAGCGATTTAAAAATTATTTCGCCATTCCTCTGCAGGGGCGGATCCAGGATTGTCAGAACAGGGGAAGGAGGTAGATACTCGAAAATTGCCATTTCATTTCTAGGTCAGGATTGATATCCCTCCTGAAATATGTTTACGAAATGTCTCACCAGTCCTCACACTTCTTCTATGGAAGGGGGGGCTGAGAGTACCCCTTCTTCTCATCCATGGATACGTTCATTCTCTGTACTAGGGGAATCAATCGAGACCAAAACGAATCTGAAAGTAGAAGGATGCCCCTGTGGATATTTTTAAGTTATCCATAATGAACATCCTTTTTGATCAATATCGACTCATATAATCTGCAATTATTGGATAGCCATGATAGCTAACTGAATTTAACAATTGAGATAGATACTGAAAGAAATTATTCATGAGTCCTTCTTAATACCGAGAAAGATATATCGTGCCCTTATATCAAGAAAGTAAGTCACATGCAGTCATCAAGGAAATATTTCTAAGTGTATGTATATGACAGTTTCAAAACAGTTATATATCAATCGACTTGTTTCTACACACTACGATAAAAAGCAATTCAATTAAAGAATATCGTCAGTTATGCGAAGTCACATTTTCCGCGGCGGCCGTGGAGTCTAAAATATCTACGGCCAATAGCAATTATAGGGCCGCCGCAGCATTCCCACGGCCACATATGGTAGCAGTCGCTATGTTAGGGTAGCCGCACGGCGTAATTTGAATTTGTTGAGAAAGAAAACTTGCGGCTGCCGTACGGCCTTTGAAGTGATGACACACGGTCGCCTTAGGGCATTCCTGCGGCGGCCGTAGGTTTTTGACAAATACCAAGGCAGACGCAAGGCAGACACAAGGCAACCGTACGCCCAGAATTTGGTTGCCGTGGAACCGCTCTACGGCATGGCTACGGTATGTCTAATTGCTAGGGCGAACCTCGAAATGAAAAAAAGTTAAAACGCTGCGCTACAATCCTCTGCGGCCGCCGCAGGTACGTATCTCTCGATTTCGGGGGCCTACGGCCGCCGTATCCTAGCCGTAGAGCAAATGTGACCTAGGCATTAGGCATAACCTACCGATGCTTTAGCGTGCTCTGCACTGAATTATAATGTTATCAGACCAGTTATCGATACAGTGGGTATTATCATTCAGTAAGCTTCACTTTCTTATATCGTCATTTATTGAGTGATATACTTGCATTGATTTCTAGGGGCTAACAACCGCTTAGTGGTACCAACTCAATAATTATTCCACCGGAAAGAGGCCCAGGCTCTTTTCATATTGCAGGTATTTACCCGAAAACTACAGCCAACGTATTTTTATTTAATCAAGCTGAAAAAAAATTAACTCGTCACGTTTTTATTAATTTCTGTTGATGAATAGCAGATTATTCCCAATTCAAAACAGGTGCAAGGTTTCATTCTCCTACCGTAAGGTGATACAAAAAAAGCAGGCGACAGGTGAAAAACATTGAATGCCGTGCTCTACTAAATGATTTTCTTTTCTTTTATTTCAATAGCTATTATCAAATCTTCAAACACTGGACGTCAAACAAGTCCTAGATATTTTTTAGACTAAGAAGATGTCTACCATTCAGGTTATGTGAGGATCACTCTTTATTAATGAATTCCTATTGACATACTTGACTTGATGTGTCAGTCAAAATTACGCGGTTTTTATTGGTGTTGATAAACCCGCACTTCAATTTCTAGGATTGAAAAAAGGGGGTAAATTGCTTTTATGGAGCGGTGTTCCATTGAGGTACGAGAATTACCACTATTCATGTGTGCCTGGTAATGTGTTGCTTTCTGCTTCTCTTTCTCTCCCTCCCTCTCTCTCTCTCTCTCTCTCTCTCTGACTTTCCTCTTTGTTTTCACTCTCTTCTCTTCTCTCTCTTCTTTCTTTCTCTCTTTCTCTCTCTCTCTCCTTGTAACACCTCCAATTTAATGAAGGTCAACAACTTAAGAGGATGTTACGTTAAAGATTATTCAGGAGTCCTCGTCCTTAGCTGCTGAGTAGCTCGTCAGCCCCTTCCAATGCACTTACACACGTCCGTAACAGTTTAAGAACATGTCAATGATCTTTATTCAGAAAGAAAGTGTTCTTAAAAGTTTAGCATATCGTGTGACA
Source organism: Strongylocentrotus droebachiensis (assembly GCA_035222895.1). Taxonomy (NCBI): domain Eukaryota; kingdom Metazoa; phylum Echinodermata; class Echinoidea; order Camarodonta; family Strongylocentrotidae; genus Strongylocentrotus; species Strongylocentrotus droebachiensis. The sequence goes on from JAVYIG010005497.1 coordinate 50,905, forward strand.
AGACTACTGTTGAAACACGATATTTTTCGGGGTTTTAAAGTACTTTCGGACGAAGAAAAGCAAATTAGTTAATGGGTAGTTTCTGACAAGCTGCATTGAATGTGGAACTGAGCTGAAAAGATGTAGTAGGTAAGAATGATCTAGAGGGAGACAATATTGAGATCTCATGACAGGAAGAGTGTTCTACTTTCTTGTTATCTTCAGAAATGGGAAGATTCCCTGCTTTTTCCCCACTTTGTCCATCGAGAAATGTTTTATCGTTGTACATTACACAAACAAAATCCCCAGACATTAGGTAAACACACTCGAGTCGTCTTTAAAGTATTTACAACATTGCAATTTGTATATTCATTAATACGTCTGCGGGGGTATAGTGAAGAACAGCTGTCATGATCCAAACATTTAAGTGTATACATGTCATCACTGCAGACTCCTGCGTTTTAAAGGGAAACAAAACTAAACAAATTCTCAGAAATCAGGACAAAAATGATATTGATGGGATTGAATAGAAAGACTGCATGATAAGATGCAATCAGTATATAAGGTTATTGTTGTATTATTTCAGAATTATCTGAATGGAAACTGAAATAGAAAGATAATTTGCCCGCTTTGTATATTTTTGAGTGGTTCTCATTTTATTTCATCAATATCATGGTAGCATTAGCCAAGATATATGGATTAGCAAATATATTATATGTAGCATTGGTATGAGGACTACGAGACCTGGAAACTCACGGAACAATAATGGGGAAGAGGATGCAGATCCAGGCTTTACCGCTGACCATTACTCACATTTCTTTCTTTTTTTCCAGCTATTTTGAATTGTGATATAAATAGAACGCTATTTATTATTGACACAGACCTTGAGTTACTATGGTAGTGTAATTGTACTTCAAGTATATGAATTTCTTTTAAATATCTACCGTTCCACCCCCCCCCCTCTCCCCTCTCTCTCCCTCTCTCTCTCTCTCCCTCCCTCTCTCTCTCTCTCTCTCTTTCTTTCTCTTTCTTTCTCTTTCTCTCTCTTTCTTTCTCTTTCTTTCTCTTTCTCTCTTTCTCTCTTTCGTCTCTCTCTCTCTCTCACACTCTATGTTTCCGTCTCAGTCTTTCATTATAATAATAATAATAATAATAATAGCCTAATAGTCCACTCCAAATTTTATTAAACCGAAACGGAAATTCCTTTGTGCTCTCTTTCTCTTTGTCTGCCTTATTTTTATCTCTCTGAATTCCCTTGCCTTTTTTTTTCACCTGTCCTCATGTTCTAGATCTATTTTCTTCCGTTTCATTTACTTCCTATCATCTGGTTGCCTACACACACACATGAACTCCAAATCCGATGGGAGAATATTATGACGATGGTCCATGCATGTACAAGGTGTAATGCAGAAGGTATACTTGTTAAACCATGATTACTGTATATTATGTACGGTAACCTGCTGGGAGATTGGGAATGGTATCCTTAAGTGGACGTGGGCGTATATGAAACAGGTGACCATCAAAACATTCTGTTGAAAGCCAGAAGGGCGTTAACTCTTTGTTAATGATGGTTAACGTCCTTCTGGCTCTGAGCAGGAAAAAATATACTAGACTGCTTGAACAGGGGTTTGGTCAAATTGCATGTTCAATCGGATGAAGCTGTCCTACTAACACGATTGGATGTCTGGAATATCTAGAGTTTTACACACTTTCCTCACTCCATTATGCATACATTGATTAGTAAATTTATTAAACATGTCAACTAAATGTCGGGAATATAACGAAATGTCAATGGCGGATGTAAGCCTCGGTGGTGCGAGTCTGAACATTTAGTGGCGAGCAAAATATTATCACATTTTCAGGTATTAATTTTAGGCCTTAAGCTAATGCTGAGGACATATATTTTTGTATCTATAATTATACATGTCAGTTATTTTGACAATCGAAGCTCCGTGGTGTGATAAATAGATTATTAGATGAACAATGACGATGGAATTTTAGGTTTATGACGACATTTTAAACCGATCTAAGGTGTTGTGAACTCAACAATCTTCCACAGAATTATTGGTAAACTCCGGGGAAGTAAACCCCAGGTTGCGAATATTGTAAGAGTATCAATATCCACATAATATCAGAGAAGATCAAGGTATCTTGTAAACAAGTTTGATCAGACCTACTTCTTTACATCTTGAGCTTTTGAGCTTTTCCCTGGTGTGAATAATGTATAAGAATATAACAAGGGTAATCCGATCCGGGGTGTATTGAGGTCATTCCCATCTAATGCGGCCATTACCTTTGTCTCCCTATCTCCGTTAGGAAAATGGATTAACGTACCAGGTAGACAAATAACAATATTATGAGCGATTTATGAGGGGTTGTAATTCTCGTTAAATTGCGAGACTTGTAATATCAAGGAAAGGTCTTAATGAAAAAGTCATTCCAAAGCAATTAAGGAAAAGCAGTATCTATCACACAAACGTATGCAGTACTTTTTTGTTGGGGAGAGGGGTAGTTTTGGCGTGATATTCAACTATGATGTGACCTAGCCACATATTCTCCTATATTTCGAAAATTTCGTCTGAGAAGTTGCACGACACTTTAAAAGGAGGATCTGCAGCGGTCGCGTGGCAGTATAATAGTGGTAATTGGACAGTGCGGGAGGGCACATTGACGCCCCCTCCTCCCAACCCCCCCTCCCCAATGAGAATAGAGATATACAGGGAAGTATTTAAACCAAAAAAAAACAATTTTTCAATGATCAATATCGAATATAAACGAGACATTTCGCTGTAAGAATGAACTATATAATACAAAACACAGAGAGCTTTATTCAAGCACAGTCTTATAATGTCATTTGGCAAGACATTGGTCTACATTTGCCACACTCAACCAAGGTGTTGTAAATGGGTACCTGGCAGGTAATAATTCCTTGAAATGCTAGAGCGCTGTAATGGTCGCCTTGCTAAAGCCAGGGTAATAATCGGGGCAGCGCCAAGAGCGTCACGACGTGACGGACATTTGCGCTTTATAAGAAGCCACCATTATTAATATTGTTATTATATACTATCTTCTAAAGATGTTGATGTATTATACACTGTTTAGTATCTCATGTAAATACAACCTCAAATACAATTATTAACATTAGGTTCGAGCAAGCGAACTCGTTTGTCGAATATTAAAAGAGCGAAGCGCTTTATTCAACTACCTATTTACATGCTGTCTTCTGAAGATGTGAATATACCAAGCAGTCGAGTACAAATTAAAATATATTTCAAAATTGGGAATACCAAATTATAATCAATAAAAGCACTATCAAAAGAGCAGATAAACAAACAGCGAGGAACTATATTCAACTTTATGCTGCCTTCTGAAGATGTGGATATACCAAACAAGTGAGTATCAAACATTGATACATTTCAATTGCGGATTGTGAATGTGAGTTAATGAATACTATGTGAAGGGCCAGGCATGAACCTTCAAAAAATATGGTCTCTTTCTTAATGTGTGAATAAGCCCTTTATTCAATAGAATAATATAGAATGATGAAGAGCTTTATGATTAATTAACTGTCTTCTGAAGATGTTGATGTATTATCGAACAGGTGAAAATCTTCTGTGAATATATTTCAGTAGCAGGTATCAAATTTGAGTAGAAAGTAAAGACTGATACAGGAAATTAGTTGTGATGTATTAAAACTCTCGTTAAGATACATGTTAGGGTGCTGTCTTAGGTAGATGTAGACATAGTTCAGCCGCGGGTATATGATGTGAACTAAGTAATTAACTGAAGTCATCAAAATATTAACACGGAGATCCCTGTGTAAATGCTGACTTTTGTGCTGTGTTCTATATGTGGATACATTAATTACTGGTATCACATATGAGAAACAATATACATCCCAATTTTACTGCCTGGTTATCGGATATTTAAACAAAGAGATTTTTAAATCAAGCAAGGAATTTATGAGATGTTATGTTACAATATGAAATGACAAGTAACTGTGTATAGGTAAATCCTCTATCAGATTATTAAAAGAGATGTTATATGTAGTGAAGGGCAGATAAATGTACATGTACATACATTTTACACCCCGACGGCAAATATTGAATTAAAACATTAAATGAAACCTATCATGAAAGTCCTTCCTATATTTCATTGTTTCCACGAGTAATTCTACTTTACGAAAAAAAACACATAGGCGCGATAACTAAGTCGGTAGAGCAGTGGTCTCGTAATCCGGTGACCCGGGTTCGAAACCAAGGCGATGCGCTAGTGCCCTTTGGTAAGGCATTAATCCTCATTACCAGGTCCCTCGGAGAGGACCTAAAGCCGTCGGCGGTCTGGTTGCTTACTTACAAGCATTTATGCTTTCTTAGCAGTCAGGTAAAATAACCACCACCACCACCAAAGTACATACATCGATAAATCATCAGGAGTATCTATATATCTTTGTTTCAAGATGCGCTTCCCGATAACGATTTTCTAGGGCGGAAGACAAACTAGATTGCAAATACAGGTCACTTCACCGTTCCCAACATACTGGTCAAGTGATGATCATTTAGTTTAAATTACGACTGATAAAGAATGACCAATAGGCGCAGAGATCCAAATACACGCTTTTCTTTTATCCTTTAAGGTGAAAAGATAAAAGTCATTTCGAGGTCTTAGTATAAGAAAGTAAGAACTGCATTACAAAAATGATTTGAAAGGGAGACAAGGATGATGAGACAGGAGAAAAGAAAGACATAGACACATAAAAAGGTAAAAACAAAGAAACGGAGCCAGGTAAAATAGAGAAAAAGATAATACATTCGAAACATTATTTTGTTGAAAATTGATTCAAGAATATAATGCTGAAGATGACAGGCGGACCGAGGTCGCTGCATAGTGATTCAGAATCAAATCAATCGGTCGCATGAAGAAATTAAAAGGTTTCATTATGATTTAATGAAATTAGTAACATGTTGGCTTCGACTCAAGATTAGCATCAATGGATTGCAGTATTTCTTTTTACAATTGGTAAAAAGGTATTAAGGTGTCTCAAAAAATGCAACGATATTTTGACGGGGCAATAATCTTAAAAAGCATTTATTCGTCCTCAACGAAATGTCGTAGGAAATGTGTTAGTACCATATTCTAAATTCCATGTGAATTTTTACAAGAATATAAGTTAAATCTACAAACCAAAAATCTTTTTTTTTTTTAATGCACCATTTTTCTCTACAAATGTTGAGAGAGCGCTTCAAATAGCATCATTTTCTGAAACATTCCGTATCGAAAGAGGTAAATTTCAGAAACGTAAACATATACTAGAACTATACTGCTGACTTTGCGAACAATGGCTATTACAGGGTATTATTTGAGATCTGTTTTTCACACATTACTCATACCATGTAATCTTCATATCCCATTTAATCAAAAAATGTCACCAGCGTCAATCATAAGTCATAATGATTGCGCCTTGAGAGCATAACACTATATTCAGTTCCCCCTAAAAAAAAGTATGCCACTCTTTTGATTATTCGCATGCGAAATATTTTGGGCAATGCTTTGATTAAAAACGAGGATGGCGTTCCTCATGCTAACCTGCTGCACACAATAGAATTTTATTTGACGTGTCTTGTGACATTTACTGGAAGAAAACTGAAAAATGATTTTCCAGCGAAAATACCATCATCATCAACATCTTGTACCTCGAGTTCATGTTAGCTTCATCTTTATAATGTCATATTCAAATAGATTATCAAAAACTACACACGTATAAAACGAATGGGTATAAATGGCAACAAATGGATCGTTTTAGAATTTGTTTAGATTAATGTTTAATATCAAATTGCACACAGATCAGCATGTTGTTGTTGTTATTGATTTGTTAATAATTGCCAAGAAATGTTGAACTTTTAACCTGTCCAGTATAAAGCTGTGTAAATCTGTTTGACACCCTTAAGAGAAAAACTAATCTCTTTTATAAACTACATAACAAAATGCTATCTATTCTAATCTTTATTTAATCACTTGGTTTGTTAGTTGATGCCAGACCATTACACAGCAGTTTGGTTGATATCATGAATTCGCTTGTTTTAATCATATTATGCACTTATCAAGTTATCACTGAGGGTTCTTGCCTAAAAGTGCATAACTTACGACTCGTACCATTCTTTTAATGGAGAATATCTTGTCAAAACTTTGATGTGTTTGTGCACTTTCGATTGAGCGTTACCCTTTCCCCCTAGAGGGTGGCATGGATCTGAGCCCATGACGCAAGACTTCCGAAACTGCGCGTGCAAGACGCTTAAAATAGAGCAGATCTCCTTTCACGCGTGCTTCTGGCCTTGTAAAGACTTATTCAGCACGAATGCTTTGAATCTTATTGTTGGAATGGTAGACATGCAAGAAGAGACACTTATATAATATCTGTCCTAGACCATACACACATGTGTTTGCCGTAGCCTGAAGAGGAAGGTCCCTATTCGATCTGTAGATAATAATTTCTCGTTATGTAAACAGAGCTTTAGAGAAAAACACAGCACGATAAACCATTTGCATTAGGCCCGTCATCACTATAGCCCAATTTTTTTCAAAATAGCCTGTTATTTATGATCCGGGGAAATTTTACAGATCACTATCGCCTCGAATTGGTGTACAGTAATGTCGAAAACATAGGGCTATCTGACAGCCATGCTTCGGTATCAGTCCGAGCCATTATTACAAATACTTGTTCGTATTTAGCCAGCTATTTGGCTTACTACCAGGCTAATACTTTCGTGTAGACGCACTCGGACTTCGTTCATCCTGTAGCTCCAACTGATTCCTCGTGCAAGTGGGCATTGCTCGACTCAGACAAAATAATGTGAACGGATCCTTAAAGTTCTGACTTATTTTCTCGAGAAGCGCTGATCGGTCTAATATCGCAAGCTTGAGTCTCTTCAGGCTAATGGAAATGCACATATTGTGGCAAGACATACGAGTCGATAAGCGCCATTACAAATGCGTATTGACACCAGAGATGGGCAGGCAACAGTTCTGCTACTATAGTGTTTATGACTGAAAGGGCACGAGCTCTCTCGCAGGTGCATGATGTTGAGCCATTATGAGCTTGATGTGAATCACTTCTAGATTACAATAACAGCTTCAAGTGTCTGCTTCCAAAGCCATTTAAAAATAACCGTAATGTAGATGATTAAACAACAAGTTATTTTTAAAGACTTATTTCAATACGACAAATGGATTAATATCATTGATCAATTTCTCTTTTTACCGACTCTCTCGGAACTTGTTCTTCTACAATAACATAACCGCAGAATTCAACATTTTAAAGAAAATCGAATAATCGAAATAAAAATGATCTGTGAATAAAATGATAATTTGTTTTTTCAAATCGAAATAAATATTAAAATTAAATAATAGATTTGTTTTGTTTTGTTCCGTGTATGTATTCTACCAGTGATAATAGTTAAACTGAAATATTGCTAGTCCCAATTAATTTTAGTTATAGTGGATATATTATTTAACACTAAGTTATATATAAATGCTATGTCTTTTATTCTGAATTTTTTTTTACACGAACTTTAAGAAAGATATCTTATTGAGTAGTCAGTATAATTATTTACCAAAAGTTGTTTGGCATAACAAAATGTGCAATATAAAATGTAATATGAAGAACCAAGGAAAACGGAGGTATCGAAGATTAATTTATATCTAATATATTGAGAGATATCTACAAAATAAGAATGATGAATATTTTTTTCCCTCCTGATTGTCAATTTTTGTTTATTCTCTTGGCATCTGTATTCACGTAAACGCTTGGAAGGTCTTTTTTTGGTTTCCTATTATAGATTTATTGTCGTGATTATTCTGGAATTAAGTCGAAAACCTCACCACATAATTCCCTCGTAAGCACAACTCAGCCATTTCCTAAACCACATCACCTTGAACATTTGCACGCTTTATTTCTCTGATGTGAAAATAAGTTCAGTGTGGTTTCGATTTTGTCTGTTGACCCGTGTTTTAAGAACCTATTTTTGTTTTGATGTAACATGACGTATATCTGCTTATATTCCACCAAGTATTCAAATCATTATATACACTAACCTCCATGATATTATAATACACTATTATTTAGGTGTTTAAACATGTCCCCATTTTCTTCTGATTTCTTTCTGTACACTGTTGATAAAATAGTAAGCTAATAGTGATTTGCTCTGGAAAAATTGTTTACTGCTTAGATGGAGGGATCCCATGCATAGGTATTACCCAAATTGGTACAGCCTGCGAGACTGGTACAGCCCGTGAGACTGGTACAGCCCGCGAGACTGCCATCAGCCGTCTCGTGGGGATTTATGGCAATTTGTTGACGGTTCATGAGACCGACAATATCGGTACCAAGTTCTGGAAATGTCATAATAATTTGCCCCCTCTTTTGCAAAATCCTGGATTCGCACCTTGACCCTTGTCGATGATAAAAGCCGGTCACGCCCCGATCAGGAACGTGATTTTATACCATAATTCGATATATCCATCTATCTGTTTAATTCGGCATAACACTAATTCCTCCGTCAGTTTTGTATATTCTTTCTGACCTCTGTTCCTTTGTGAATAGTGCAGATGCTTTTATGCGATCTCTTTTTGTTTTTGTTCACAAGTGCGCCTTGAGTATGTGATTTAAGTGGATCCGGCGCCGTACAAATCTCATATATTAATATTATCATCATCATCCTTTGCTCAAGGGTATAGGAATGGTTTCTGATGACATTCAGACTGGTTTGATTAGTTCTGAAACTCTATGGCAACGACTAGTTACAACCATTTCCCAGAAGTAATCCTATATACAATTATGGAGAAGGATACGTGTTAAAAGTATGAATATGATATAAGCTTTCTGATTATAGGGAATGAAAGCCAAAGGATTGGCAAATTTAATGGAAAACCATCTCAAGTGACGAAATAGAAAACCTAGGGAATATCTGCAAACAAACCCCATGAATACTAAGGTCAACTTATACACAACATTCATCTTCGTATAGGCCTTACAACTGTTATCTTATTTGAATTAGGTTACAAACGAGAATTTCTGTTTACGAAGGCGTAAAAAGTAATTTTTTTTAAACCAGTATTATTTTTATGTTCATTCATATTTTTTTCGCGTTTTAGACGTTTCGATTTATATCATCAGATAACGACATCTCACAGTGCAACGATACTTTCTTGGGTTTCGAGAAAAGGCAATGACAACCGAATGGGTCGCTACATTTTTGTTTCTCTCCAGAAAACCTGAAATTTTAAGAAATCGTGACGTTGTCGAATATTAAGAAATGATTTTTCTGTTGTAAAGCAATCTTAATTCTTGATATCAAGAAAAAGGAATAAATGTTAAAACGGCTTGCCATAAATACGTACCAAAACGCAAGCCAAATACGCAAAGATGTGACTGAGGCATTAGAAGATATCATAATAACACTGTGATCATTTTTTTGTTAGGGGGAGGGCTTTACAGGAAAACCAAAGCATTGAAGTGATAAATTAAAGAAATTTAATTAAACTCCTCAATTTTGAGGATGTTTAGCTACCCCTATGGTTGGTTATGGAGTCTCCTGTGTTTCCTCTGAGTGCTGAAAAGGCCAATTTTGGACTGGCAATGACGTCCACGGATTTGGCATAACACAGTCAAAAAAAGTTTGATATTAGATTGTCATTTCAACAACTTTACTTCTACTAATATACCTTGTAGAAATCAGCATTTTCTAATTTGTTTAATATATTCTCTAATATATCTTCGGTCCTCTTTTGGGGTGTGAAATATCAGTAGTTGACATTGATCTGTCATTCTCCTCATGCAATCTGATGACGTACACATCAACCCACGTGACACCTGGGATATCACAAATGATAATTGCACTACATGTTATGGATACTATTATGAACACGTGCGGTAGGAAAAGGGAATCGCCTGCATTTTAGGATAAAGATAGAACAACGAGAAGGTAATGATTTACGAAATAAATTTTCAAAATAGTAATCGGATGAAGAATTGACGTTTACAAGACAGAATGGACAAACACATCGGAACAGTTCGTAATTAAACTGTGGTAATTAAACGCACGTTTTTTCCCCCTCTTCATGTCTCAGACAAAATAATAATTCGGAAATGGGATGACGGGCGATGAAACTTATGGACAAGGACAAGGATGACACTAAAATTGGGTCGATTAAATAATATGTTTGATTGGTATTCAGCACCTGAGATCATGTCTACGATTACCCATGCCACATTGTTTCCGCATGGGCACGACCATGTATCGTCAGACTGCATAATTTATAATCTCTCTCTCTCTCTCTCTCTCTCACACACATTCTCTCTTTCTCCTTCAGCACTGATGGCGATTCATTCCAGGTGACCGACGCCCTTCAGAATGATTCCATGCCCCACCAGATCCAAGAGAATCGAACTTTCTTTATTTCGTCCCCTGTCGCCAACCCTCTCCTGAATACTGACCCACCTTCCTATTGCCCCATTGATAATGTGTATTGTGATAAGATCCTTGACTTCTCATACTTCACTAGTTGTTATTATAATTTTCCTTCAGTTTCATTCTCTATTTCTTTTTCTTCAAACTCATTGTTCTTCATCAAGACTCATACGTATAGTTAAACATAATTCATATAATAGTGAATATAAAATGAATTCGCAAACCGAAATCGATTTGATAATGACGATTGCTTTTTGGTCTATTAATTATAAAATGATTATTTTTCGTAATAAGTATGGGTATGATAATAAAGATTTGAATTAGATTTATTTATTTAAGAGAGAAATTACTAACAAAATAAAAATAAATGAACATTTGAAAGTACAAAATATGAAATTTCATACGAATTTGCTTAGTTATATTTGAACAAATAATTTGTGTATTATTGATGTTCCATTGTTTTGCTAAATTTTGTAAGCAAAATTATGTTATTGTTTGAATATTGAATAAACACCTCTAAATGAGGCAAAGAGAAGAAGATTTTATTTTAATATAATAGGGTCTTTCTCTTTTTTGTAGGGGTTGTTTCTCTTTCTATGAACCTGCTTTTTTCATACTTGTTGTGAAATACAAGGTGTCTTAACGTTTACCTTTTCAATATAATTTCCAAGTTTCCTTCTTATGGTTTCTATCGTGAATTATTTATCTTTTCAAAATTTCGAGCTTCTTCATCTCTTACATACTTCCAGATTTTAAAAAATAAAAGTCCCAATTATGTCATGAGCTATATCACAGGAAATATGAAAGGCTCTAACAGTTTTTTTAATTATATTTTGCATCTATCAAGGACACTGGAAGATAAACCCTATGTAAAGAATATTTCATTTCCTTTATTTATTTAAACGCGGTAACTGTCTCAGCCTAAACGGCTGTTTTTCAGAAAATCCATGAGAACTGAATAAAAATATACAAACAAAAGCCAGTAACAAAAGATAACAAAACAATAACGATGTAAATCAAAACAAATGAAAATATAATTGGCATGGGTAACTATGAAGAATAAGAACATTTGTTTTAAAAATGAATTAATATAATGTACAAAATATAAATTAACAAGAATGAATAGAAAGTAGATAATTAACAGAGAGGTTTATTGTAAACCAAGAGTCTGATTGACTCTCCTCCAAAGGGTCAGCCCCCCCCCCCCCCAAAAAAAAAAAAAAAAAAAAAAAAATCGTGTATTACTGGCCCTTAAGTACTGAGAAATTATGAAAAGAGTGTCGGGTATTATAAACGGGATGCGCTTTTCAAAGAAACGTATACGAATACATTTTGGTGCGTTATTATAAAATATTTCGTGCATCATTATCAATGTCCTTTTTTAAAATCTTTATAAAAAAAAAATCATTCAAAATTTGTTTATGGTCATAGATAACTACTTTATTGATAAGTAACTATGGAATATTATACCAGACTTTCTTCTTAGGTAAGAATTGCTGCATATAGATGAAAGAAGAGTATGCTATCAGAGCTGTTTTCAATACATTGTCCAATCTACTCACGTTTTGCTTTCCTGATAACAGCGGTGACTTTATTTCTTAAGGATTTGTAAATGCGCCAGTAAGGGTCATTTTTAAAAACTTTTGGGCAGTCTGTTTAATAGCAGCATTTTTCTTTTCTATCAAATTTAAGATGTTTTGATTAATTCATTTTGATGTTTTATTTTTTATTCTCATTCGTTTGATGAGTGCTGTATCATCCAAAATGGAATTCGATTTTCTTTCAAATTACACGTAGCACTTTCCAAGCACCTAGCATTATTTTCTTTTTCTCTTACAAGTGTATTGATACCTGAAATTTTACGCTTTACTTTTTTTTCTTATTTTTAGTAAAGACATTGTGTATCACTATAATTTCCCAACAGTCCCTGTGATGTTTCCGCTCTGACTATAGCCCGCAAGCAACCTGGCATTGGTTGGTTTAAGAAACATCTTAAAAATAGAGAAGGAAAACTACATTCGGTGACCTTTCTTTATTTAATGATTCCAGCAACTGAAGAAATAGCGCTGTATTTTTCTTTTCTCTGGGGCAATAAAAGCTACCCGCAGTTCGATTCGAAGTCATGTTTTCCTTTTTAGGAGATACACTATGCGATAATTTTCGGACTAAATAGCCAGTTTTTTCCCTCACTTCATTTTAGTATTATAATCTCTGCTGTTTGGGGAGAACAAAACTCCTATAGTCATTCAAGGCTACTTTAAGATGAGACTCGAGTACATGGGTCATTCTATGAGATATGAAATCAGACAGAGAGAGAGTGGGAGCTTGATGTTCATTATTAGGGTTAAAAGTCCTCTTTGTGCTCCTTGAGGAGTAATTGAAAAATATGCGAAATTGAATCGACCTATGGTTGTGAATCGGTGTGGTGAGAAGAAACTATTTAAAAGCCCTTTCGAGCGGTCAATAAAAGAAGAACTTTCGTTATCATAACGGTTTGGATTTTCAAAGTGGTAAACATAGAAATAATATACATGCACAAATATGCACACATGGGACAATGCTTGTATATTTTTCCCCAAAAGATCCATATCTGTTTTGTGCTTGTCACTCGTTATGTATGTTCATCGATTTTTATTTTTTTTTGTTCGTTTAATAGCAAGAATTCGATATTACCTTTTAGTTTTTTCTTTTTCCAAAAATCCTTGTTATTGTTTTTTGTAATGCTTTTTTCTTCTTATAGTTCGTCCTTTCTTCCCCTCTTAAAGGTAAATACCAGTTTTGGAAACGCCCACCTCTCAAAAAAATGAAATGGAAGCTCTTATTACCAATCATGTGAAAGAATATGTTTTGACTAATACGTGATGATACAAATTTTGCCGAGAAGCCGCCTACTTATTGATATATTTGGTAAATTAGTTTATTTATTTGGACGTGATAGATATAACGCACGTGTCGCGCCCGTGTGTGTAGTCCCATATACATCTTTCTGTGTACAGTGCTCGTAACTTTACCAAGACTGGGCCAAATTTCTTATCATATTAATGATTCCAGAACCTTGCAGTACACACCAATACAATTGGGCAACAAGAATTTCCATTTTCGGTTTAATACAATTTGGAGTGGACTAAAAGATTATTATTATTATTATTATTATTATTATTATTATTATTATTATTATTATTATTATATGCTAGATGATCAACCTTTTCTGATCGATTCCACAACGTTTCTTTCACAATGCAATCGCATGACCAGAACTTATCTTTATCTTTAAGTCTTAGTGGCTACTTATTGCTATTTACTTCTTATTTCATTCTTCTTAGTTCATTTCTCTTTTAACCAATTCAATATTAGGGTTGACTTCCCCTTTAAAATGCGTTTTGATAGAAGCAAAATAATGAGAGGAACAGGTCACTGAAAGTTTGATCAATAAAGTTATACTTTTTTGAATGTGCGATCAATTAAACTCAAATTGGCAACTTGTGAGGTCCCCTCCCATTTTCATTGAACTAAAAAAAAACTAAAATGTATATTTTCCCTTAAAAAAATTGTCTTCCCCTTTAAGACTGCATGAATATTTAATTCAGTATACATAAGTATTCAGCACAAAAGGCGTGTATACAGAATTAAATGTTACAGAATTACGTTACAGGATTAAGAAAATCGAATTATATGATTATAGGTAGATTACAAACAGGTTAATGACATTTTCTGCTTATAATTCATTGGATAACTCGTGTACAGAATTAATCATTTTCGTTAAAAAAAAAAGTAAAACTGACTAATGGCGAGTATTTGATTGAAGGAAACAATAAAAATAAAAAAGTGAATTATTAATGCCGTCCAATCCATCATCGAACCGGCTACATACTGCCATGATAGCACGTAGTCGCTGGATTTTATTAAAAAGCATGTGCCAATGAATGAGTCAGTTTTATTGTACCTCATCCTATCCCCTTCCCTAATCGCAAACCGCATAAAAACGTGTCATTCAATCATGAATATTACATCAATAATTTTCACTAAAAAGACGGATTCAACTTATTCGGAAGAAATTGAGGAATTGTAATGCTTTATCTCATTATGCTTTGATTAAGAAGCTCTTCAGTAATTGCTAAAAATGGAGTAAGACGAAAAAGGGACTGCCTTCTGACGTTTATTTTGGTTTGGTACACACGTGATGTGAATCATAGATTTAACCGCCAAATTGCGAGGTGATAAAAAAAAGATATGTTGTAACAAATATGTCGTATAAAATCGCGAAATCTTAACGTGCTGCCAAATGTGTTATGACAGCTGAAAATGTGAGGACAACGAACCACATACCTGTGCATAGTGAGCTGAGGGCATCTAATAAAATCGAAATTCACGTCATCAGAATCACAAACATAACCACCCAAATGAAAACACGTAATAAATGAAGTCACTAGCATTTACAAGGGTTTGCACGACCAAAATCAAGAATGGAGGCCAAAGAAGGTAACAAAGCTATCATAGCGTTCATCTCTAAAAACTGTAATCGATAAAGAGTATTCTTTCAACTACATAGAATGCTACCGTAGTTCTCTCTGATGAATCCCAATGCTTGTATTTTTACGTCATTCCTTTTCTGTTTCTAAGTTACTAGGAAGCAACCTCGGGTACCAAAATTAAACAACCCTGTGCAATTTTGAAGATTTACCACACTGAGCACATCTTTAACTCTATCAACTGGTACAGTTCTAAACTAAAACAAGCAGAACAGATCAAGTTAAAGATACTATTTGCAGCCAACATCAAATTCTGTAGAACTTTGCAGGATTTATCAATATGTCATGTATACCCTATCTGTGAAATAAAACGTTAGCAGTGTCCTAAGTATTCAAGTTATGCAATGAAACCCGTTTATTTTCTAGACTTCACTGTCAGACACTATTGAGTGACCAACTGACTTCTTTTTTTCTCTTTAGTATAACATACATAAAATGAGCTGTAAAGGGTACATGAGCATTTGCTACATCAATAACCCACTTCTTAGCCCAAATTAAACTGATTCAATCTTTGCGCAGCACAAAATGTACGACCATTTGATACAAGGGTCTGAAAATCAGACAATTACTAAATGGATTGCAATCACTAAAGCCGATTTGATAACTAACGGTCATTAATTTTCCACTTAAAGACATTTTCAAGCCCTTTCGTTTTGAGGGAAGTTCTAAATAAGTATTATCTTCCAAATGCCTTTGGAATTTAACCATTTCATTTTGGTGGCCTGCAAAAAAAGGGCCATAATACCTTTAAGGAGGTAAAAGTTCATCAAACGGTCAGGTGGAATCGGAAATCAATTGACAGAGCCAGAATCCAATAAAATGTTCTCATTGCACTAAAACGATAGGAATCACTGCTGGGATATTATTAAATGCACAAGCACTCAAGCTTTACTTAGTATTCCACGAGCGGTAAAGGTACCTCCATGTCAAATTCTATCCAAGTGAATACATACAATCATCGAGAGCGACAACATACCTGTAAGACACAAGTTCCTATCCTCCAATAGGAGTTTGTAAGAGGAGTGTTCGATCAAGGAGTTTAAAACAACAGAATGTGCATCCTGATCCAGGTTCTTCAAAGAGATTTAAACATTCCCAAGACATGATATTAACCCTCATTTGCAATTCTCCACCCACGTGTTAAATGGGTACATGTAGAAAGGAATACCTTGAATGCCGTGAGCACCGAATACTAGCAGAGCCGGGAAATATTGGAACGTCTTGAGCACTTTGAGTGGTATATTATGTGTGCTATAGATTATATCCATAAGTGTTATTGTTATTATTATGGAAATTAGTTCTTTCTTTACAATCAGTGGACAAATTAATTGTTTGGGGTAAGTTTTCACTTGCCGTGCTACAAGCTTTGGAAGGTCTGAAGAAGCTTGCAGGATGACAAGCTTAGGAAACAGGTGATTGTCCACTGATTGTAAAGAAAGAACTAATATTAAGTTACATCACCAATCAGATAAACCTCTTCAGCGATCCCCGAGACATGCTAATGTCAAACTAAATTACACTTCGTATTACGTAGGGACAAGATTTGTATAACACTGGTATATCAATAGATTGGAAAAGACAGGATGCGAAGAGAAGTTTGTGTGGGTATACTTCTCTCGAACAAAACAAAACTTTAAAACTAGATTTCTAACCATGTTTGGCGCCCACTGTTACTATTTTTGTTGCTTTAAGTTGTTGTTTTCTAACCTTAAAATGGCCGGGCTGTTTTTATGATATTTCAGCCGCGGGGTGACGAAAGAATAGCAGACAGAATGTCAAATGTCCGAATCGATGACATTCTGTACATGATGCGAAGTTTATTCGCATGTTGTTGGGGCCTTTTTTTGTTGTTATACCGATACAAAGTAGTGGTGCGCCGGTTTTAAGATGTTGGGCAAGTCCGTTTAGGAGTAATAAAATATAGTCACATAAAGGGAAAAGCAGTTGAATGCATGAAACATTATTCAAGTTTATAAAGCAACAGTTACAAAAGGAGGTACTTTCAAATGAACAAAACTATGTTGAAATCTGATTAAACAGTATGTAATTTTTTCAATTCACGTCATTTTAATTGATGGGTTTTTTAGATTGAAAAGCAGAATTTGTATCTTTACTGCAATCTATCGTCATAATGATCATGTTGGTGACGATTATGAGGATATAATTAGTTGTTGATCTCTTGTTAAAGAGAGATACAAGTTCATTCTTTATAATTGTACGATACCAACATTCACATGAAACTGACAGTTACAACAAAATTATGTTGTTAGAATCTCTCGCGATGCTTCCAACAATCTTGAATTTGGGGCTTTTGGACACGGGTGAATGTACATAATATACGTGCAGCTTACTTTAACGCTATTCCAGTTCTCGAGAAACGCACTTAAAAGCGTTGAGGTTTCACGGTGGAGCATATGGTGATTACAAACCCCTCCGAAAAAGCCCTCGTCAATTGGGTGGACGTAGAAAATCTAATTGTGAGGTTATTTTAGGATTTGATCACGGTGGCCAGCCAGGGTTCTTTAAGTACATAACAGAGGCTTGGAGTACGAGGCTAAGTCTTCTCTCAGTTGAATCAGCTGAATACTAATCTATCACTTGTCGCCGGACTACTATTTTATTCTCCTCCTTTGCATGTGAATCCCAAGGTTAATTTAAAGATTACGCTCTCCAATTTTCTCCTTAGCTCATGTCAATAGAGAAGCAATCGAACGGTACACCGTCCTATTCCCAATCAATTACGATGTACTCATGTACTTCAGATGTTTATTCACTTAATGAATGTTGTATTTATTATACAGAGGAATTGAAGGGCAATTGTAATTCGCGTCTCCGGAGCACAAAGCGTTGAAGGGCTTAAAGATGCTCTTGATTTAGGTATCGAAATTTCCTATTAATGTCGCCGGTTACGTATCAACATAAGAGGACATGACTCTGACATACAACATCAGGCTCAACATTTTGGGTGGTATGATTAAGTAACACAAAAATTAAATGAAATGTAAAGTAAAATAAAACTTGTTAACGTATGTTTAACCTGAAAAAAACAATCAATACGAGTATGTAAAGTTAATTATGAAAACTTGTGTCAAAACCAAAGGCGAGCTCTTTAAAAACTGGTCGTCATAATGGAATATTTACCTGCTAACCGAGCACTGTGAAGAGTAAAACGAAAAGTGCATACATGTACGTAAATCGCAATGTCTAGGGAATGATTAATATCTACATAGCTTCCTAACAGAAACCAAGCAGCGGCACGTATACCCTCTGAGAATACTCTTTACACTCAGTGTCTATAGTCAGAGTTATATTTACTGACATCAGATATGAAATCACACTTCATCGGTTTTTACACAGTACATTTATTATGATAAAGATCAACCGCTCTAAAATTTTGTCAAAACTGGCAAGGGCCTATACACATCTTGGTGTTTGTTCAGAAGTTTATCTGAGATCTCCCATGTCACATATCAATACTAAACACAGAAGCATTAACCATGTAAAGCAAGAACCTCTATGTTAAATGCCCGGAAATACCTACATGTTATTGACAAATGATTTAAAAATGACACTGACGCAATCAAAATTTCAATTGAATTGCAAGAAATCTACAAAATGTGAATATGAAAGAAACTCAAATGGATACAAATATATTTCTTTCAATAGTAGTAATATAATACAACCGACTAACTGTAATGTACCATTTTACATCTTTCTCATTTTAAGATGAAACACAAATTATTGCATTAGTGGCTTACATTATTTTATATGATTATTTCAACATTGCTTTACACAGACAAGAAATGACCGTATCATCGTCATCATCATCACCATCATCATCTTCATCTTAACCAGTATCATCATCAGCATCACCATCATCACCATTATCATTATCACTATAATCATCATCACCATCATCATCATCATAATTAGCATTCTTCAAGTTGATATAAGCAGTCTCAACCACGCTTATACCTACCCCAACCTACATCATTATGCAAAGGAAAATGTTTGCTTATATGAGAATTACTAATGCATTCACGAGGGATATGATATTCTGTTTAATGGGGCGTTTACAATTGAAATCAAATTATTGATAAAGAGCAGGGGGTATTGAAGGTTGGATTACGATAGGAGCATGGTTATTGGAAAGAGAGAGAGAGAGAGTGCGTTCACATAACCGCGTGCCCCATCCAAGGATAATGGTGTAGTGTAATATAATATGTGTATATAAATAATTAACAAGATAATGCTAAATATATTACTCATTGCGGATATAGTATCGAAAATAGCGTTGGACACATGTCCCCTCTCTTGCTTGCCTCGTGTTTGGAAGAGATACGTAGATGACACCTTCATCATAGTTCCCATCTCTGAAACAGATAAGCTACTTAAACACATGAATAGCCTTGAACCAACCATCCAGTTCACATCAGAGATAGAGTGTGAAGGGAAGATAGCATTCTTAGACACTCTAGTTCATAGACACGACAACCATAGGCTCTCCACCTCAGTCTATAGGAAGCCTACCCACACAGACCAGTACATAGCGTTTGACTCTCACCATCCCATATCGGTGAAGAGAGGTCTAGTGAAATGTCTATTTGACAGAGCTTCACGCATTGTGACAAGTCCACAACAGCCATGCACAGAACGGACCCGTGTTCGCAGTGCCCTGAGTCTCAACGGTTACCCACGCCGTTTTATACACAATACCAAGAATAGATCGTCGGAACCCAGGGATCAGAAGGTATACAAGACTTTTACAGTCTTGCCGTACATTGATGGGGTCTCCCAACAACTCAAGCGCCGCCTAGAGAGCCATGGCATTCGAACGGTTTTCAGATCAGATACCACCCTACGTCAACAACTTACACGCCCCAAGGATCCAATTCCTCCACATAGACGGGACGGCATTGTGTACAACATCCCTTGTAAAGGATGTGATAGATCCTACATCGGTGAAACTGCCCGTCCGATAAAAGAAAGAATCACTGAGGATAAGAGGGACGTCAGACTCCGTCGAACTGACAACTCAGCCGTAGCCGAACATGCTTGGGACAACCAGCATCAACCAGACTGGGACGGGGTTCAGTGCCTTTCCCAAGAACGGCATTGGTATACACGGAGGGTAAAAGAAGCTATCAATATCCGTCTCAATCCTAATAATTTCAACAGAGACAACGGGATCGATATCCCCGAATTTTGGATGCGGACGATACGCCGCCATGACACTCGCCGTCCTGCCAGCCAACAACGGTCGATTCCATTCAGCAGACGGCCCGAGCCAGCGGCCCGTTGATTGGTCGAGTACCGTATGCGTCGGCCAATAGGCCTGGTGCATCAGCCGAACCAGCGGCCGAACCAGCGGCCTTGGTGATTGGTCGATCACCGTGTGCGTCGACCAATAGGCATTGGGCGTTATTGTTCCAATTATCGAATTTTAGACCGCTTTACGGTCCTCCCGTAAAGTATAAAAGACCCTTGCTTACAACAGTTTTTATCACCTGACGAAGTATTGCAGTAGCATACGAAACGTCGTGATCTTTTAGATTCCTTATTGACCACATTGCGAGACAAACGAATATCACTAGCGATATTATTTTCGAAATTAACAAGATGTCTTTTAATTATACCAATTATCTTTGGTCTCTCCCAAATCACCATTGGTCGTTTACATCTATAAACAAACAATATTGATGTTGGATTTTATATACTAATAATGTCACAAAGTATCAAATAGCTGTATACGTTAACACACCCTTTTGGAGGCGATAGTTCTCCAATTACATACGTGTCTTCATGTTTGGTTTTTCTTTATGGCTATTTTAACACCCAACATGAACAACATAAATAATAGAATTATAGGTAATGAACCTGATGCAGCTTTACACGTTTGTAGCGTAGTCTATAGTCGCCTATGGTAGTTTGTTTAGAAGATGTCTGTATTTTGGCAGCATGTCATTCCCGTACAGGGTATTTTCGTTACGTTGTGATAGTTTTAGTAAAATTCTTGAATACTTGTGGTGATCATTACTTTAGATACGGAAAATATTTTTCTTTTCTTTTCTTCTTCACTTTACACAGATAACTATTGAAGGTTAAAGTGGGAATAGGGAATAATATTTTTTTTAAACTGAGAGAAACCGTAAAACAAAATTCAGGAATAAAAAAATAGCATGGCATGTGGAGAGACTGTGTGATAGAGATTTATAGTGTGATGGAGGTACTGAGAGAGAGAGGTAGAAGGGGAGAGAGGGGAACGATGGAGGAGAAGGATAGAGGAGGCCAAGGGAGAGGGTGAGAGTGGAAAAGGAAGCGAGAGGGGCGTAAGTGAGAGAGGCAGAGAGAGAGAGAGGCAGAGAGTCGAAGAAACTGGAAGAGGGAGTGACAAAGAGGGTGTGAGGAGAAAGAGGGTGACAGATGGTTAGATGAGGGAGGGGTAGAAGGATGGAGAGTGACAGAGGAGTAGGAGGAGGGGGAAGAGAGAGAGAGTGAGAAAGAGAGAATGGAAAAAAGAGAACAAGAAATTTTAAAAGAGAGAAAGAGAGACAAAAAGTGAGAGACGAAGATACATGAAAAAAGGAGGTCTAGAAAGATAGAAAATGCTTATGATTATAAATGAAAACCAAGTCATTATTGTGTGAGCGTATTTGCATAATCCTTTCTCCCTATAAAAGCAATAACAGTGATGGTATTATATTAAGCTTCTCCAATGAAATGGCATGAGTTCAGTCTCCTTTCCGCTTATTTTGTGCATTATTAAACCCTTTCTATTCTCTTCTCCCACCCTGTTTTCCCCCAAATTTGCCATTATTTGTATGTCATTATAAGCAATTAGCATGGTTTAGTGAAATACTAACTACAAGCAGTAAAAGTTAATGATCCATAAGTGTAATTTGCAAATATTTATGGCATTTTATGTCCTCGTTCCTTCCACTAATGTTTCGTGCAGTACATTCAGATAAGGACATAATTGGGGATCATACACCGCGCCATCAATCTCCTCAGAGAGTATACGGGTAACTTTGAAGGAATTGAGTAACTTTGTCTCAGATTCTGAAAGAAATCCTAGATTTAGCTCATGCTGCAATCATGATTATAAACCTTTAGGTCAGTCAGACAGTGGCGGATCCAGGGGGGGGGGGGGGGGGCGGGGGGCCTGGCCCCCCCCCCCCTTGAGAAAAAAATCATGTAAAATCACGCGATTTTTACCTTTTTTGGGGGTTGGGCCCCAAAATTTCCGAGGACCAAAAAAAAAAAAAAAGTGCTCACTACCCCCCCCCCCCCTCCACTGAGCGACTTTTCGGCTGGCTGAGTCGTTGCGATTTTTTTTTGGACTCCAAAAAAAAAAAAGTTGGGCCCCCTCCTGTTACACCCACAAATGTAATAACTCCCACAAATGTAATAACGCCCACAAATGTAATAACACTTTACCCACAAATGTAACAACACCCACAAATGTAATAACACTTTACCCACAAATGTAATAATTTCACCCACAAATGTAATAACCACTTTACCCACAAATGTAATAATTTTGAATCACCCACAAATGTAATAATGACTTTACCCACAAATGTAATAAATTTGAAGTGATATTTTGAATCACCCACAAATGTAATAATGACTTTACCCACAAATGTAATAAATTTGAAGGGATATTTTGTCGAATTTAAAACTAAAACCCTGTAATAAAGCATGGGTATAGCGCGCAGTCTTTGCTCCAGACCCGGTTATTTCAAAAAAATTAAAAGATCTTCAAAACTAAGACCCCACCATCTTCCAAACTAAGACCCGGTAATAAAGCATGGGTTTAGAGCGTAGTTTTTCTTCCAGACCCGGTTATTTCAAAACTTTTTAAAAATCTTCAAAACTAAGACCCCATCATCTTATTCCTGCGGATGAACATAAATATTGAGCGTAGTCTTTCCTCCAGACCCGGTTTTTCAAGAAGTTAAAAAAAAAAAAAAAAAAAAAAAAAACTTTTAAACTAAGACCCCTCCATCTTCCAAATTTAGACCCGGTAATAAAGCATGGGATTAGAACCTAGTCTTTACTTCAGACTCGGTTATTAAAAAAAAAAATCTTCAAACTAAGACCTCACCATCTCATTCCTGTGGAATAACATGGGTATAGAGCGTAGTTTTTCCTCCAGACCCGGTTATTTCAAAGGAAATAGAAATTTAAACAAATCTTCGAAACTAAGACCCACCATCTTATTCCTCTTTTTTTCATTTAAAAATAAATTACATTATTACATATGTGGATACAACACGTCACAAATAAATGATTGGTCGGCGGTCACACGAACTGACGAATCAGTCAAAATGGTCCATATATATAACACACAGAGGAGGGACCGATTCGATGGTTCGTTGACTTTCGACGATTTCTTAATCATGTAAATATTCTAACGCCCACAAATATCCTGAAATTCAATGTTCGTAGAAAAAAAAGTAATTGAATAAATGACCTTAAATGTATTTAAATATTGACGCTGATTGTTTTATGCATGTGATTATGAAATATGTTCACGATATGTAACATATATTTATATATATATATGTACGCTATTAGTGACATTAAAACGTTGGATTGCGATGTTATATTTTCATGAGTGCGTGAATGAATTACCTTTCTTCATGTGATGAACGTATCAATTACTTATACTGAAGACTACCAATTGGTACGGGATGCGTCTTATTTTTTCGTACCACGGCGAGGCCGGATTCCTGTTTTATCATGAATATTCATTAGGCAGGGTCGGGGAAAGTCTCGATTCTCTTAAATATTCATATCGAGGTGGGAATGCACGACGCGCGCTATACTCGCACAAAGTGAGAAGATTTAGTTCACGGAGAATGCATATGGGTGAGTAATTGATTGAAATATCAGTAGATTAAGAGAATTTAGTCATTAATTTGAAAAAGCTGTAATTCGTGATCTACTGTAATTTCTTTACATTTTGAGACTGTTCTCAACAGATTTGTGGGGAAAAGGCTAGGAAAATATTTCTCTTGAAATTGCACTTTGATTTTTATCGTCGTGAAGTAGTTTGACTGCGGTTTGCCTTCATGTCACCCTTTAGAGCCCCGGGGTTCCGGCAGGCCCACGTTGGGGAATTTCGGTGCTCATCTGCATCAAGATAAAACTTTCTGATCAGGTTTTATTCCAAATTTGATCGTCATCGTGAATCTAATTCACCAATCATCCATTGAATTTAAATCTAGATTTAACGTTACACCTTAAAATAATCTATGAAGTATGATTTCTTTAACTCTTATCCTGCCATGAGACTGCTAGCGCGCTATTGTTATAGTGCCGTGTGCATGCGAGCGAGCCACCGCTACGCTGCTTCGTTCACGCTAGCGCGCATATGTAATAACAGTTATTGTTCATGCCCATTGCACCGTGCTGACTGCTTTTGCAGCGCTATTGAAAGTACCATCGCATGCATCAGATTATCGGCTTTGGATTACGCGTCTTTGTATACAACAGTCAGATTGGATTTTCTCGAGTAATTCAGCGATTTGTTTTTTGTAAAGATTTAAATAACACTCACTTGAACCAACCTTTAAATTAACTTGGCACACAGGAGATTAGCACTGTGGCAGTGGGTGCATTGTATGGGTGGCAGCTTAAGAGTTAATAATCCAAGAGGGTTAATTCTTGTTTATATCTTTAGTAGATGTCGACTCTGTTGGCTATACTACTTACTAAGACTAAGTGCTATCCGTTCGCTCAGTTGCATCATTGGTGCGTGTCAACTTTTAGACCAAAATTGTTTGTGACCATGGATAATCAAACAGCTCCAAACCATATTTCATTTAGACGTAAACCTGGAACTTATTAATAAAAATATTCAAAAACAAACAAACTAGACCTAGGATTCATTTATTTAATGTTCAGATGTTGTGTGTGTCCAGTGTGCTTGTCAAGTTGTCATAACTTTTCTAGATCTAGACCTATATTAAAGATTTTTTCTTCTCCAAAGTGTGCAGTTCATTTGATAAATCTATTTTTTGTTGGACGTTGTATAAGAGAAGACCCCTAGGGTAGTCGACAATTATGTTTACTTATAAGCGGAGCCTTTGGGCGGAGCAACTTCCAAAGTGGGGGGGGGGGGCACCAACAAAAAGGGCACTTTCTTGAAAAAAGGGCACCTTCAGAGGGAAAATATACCATTTTTTGGACATTGGTATATACCCCTATTTTGTGATTACATTATCAGGGATGATTTCAATATTTGTTTCTCTTAATACAGCATTTAAGATATTGCTTAAGTATCATACTTTGCAGTTTTTGGCTTGCAGTGCGAAAAATTACATCTTATAAAGAGGAAAACCCAATCCTGATGGGGTTATAAGCACAATCTCATAACGGAAGACTGAATTGATCTGTGATAAGTTACATAATTATAACATCTATAACTATGGGCAAGCGTAGCGAGCGAGCTTTGTGGGAAATTGCTTTTAGTCGCTTGAAATTAGGGACACGTTTAATGATGAGAGGAAAAGGGGACACTTATCGAAAGGGTTAAGACACTTATTAGAAAAGAAAAGAAGCATGTGTCAAAGTACAAAGGCTAATTATCAGAGGTGAAAATGGGGCACTTCTTACACCTAAACAAAAAGGCATGCACCAGGGATGATAAGAACATGGGCATTTGTCGACGGAAAAGAGGCACCCATCAGATTTTGATAGGGGGCATTTATAAGCAGTGAAAAGGGGCATTTATGAAAAAGGGATAGGTTCTTTATAAGAAAGGAAATAGGGTACATATCATTGTTAAAAGGGTAATGAGAAGGGGAAGTGGCTCTTATTAAAAAGAAAAAGTGGCACATGTTTAAATAAACGGGGCACTTATCAAAGACGAAAAGTGGTACCGGTAATTATGATAAGGGGTAAGGGTGCTTATAAGGAAAAAAGGCATTATATAGGAAGGAAAAGGAGGACGTGTCAAAATAAAAGGGGCATTTATAAGAGATGAAAAGAGTACTGACTAGGAGGGGAAGGGGTGCTTGTCAAAGTAAAACAAGTATCTCTCAGAAGTGAATAGGGTCATTTATAAGAGATGAAAAGGGGCACTTAAGAGAATGAAAAGGAACTATTTTCATAGATGAAAAGGGGCATTTATGAGAAGGGAAAGGGCCTATTTTTAAATGGGGGCACTTATAAGAAAAAGGGGCACTTATTAAAAATGAAAGGGAGCACATGTGAAGATATAAGGTGCGCTTATCCAAGTTAAAAGGGGTAGTTATTAAAAGGGGAAGGGGCACTTTAAAAACTTAATAGGGGCACTTGTCAGAGTAAAAGGGGCACTTTCCTATGTAAAAAGGGGCACTTTTCCTATGCAAAAAGGGGCACTTTTAGGGTACTTGACCAAATGGGAGGGCACTCTGCCCCCCCCCCCCCCCTCTCGGAGCGCCGCCTCTGCTTATATGGTATGTAGTCCACCTCTTCTTGTTATAATAAACTAATTCTACTTAGTACTGCTTCGTGTTCATAGGCCATAGAAACCACTGTTTGATGCACAAGTTAAATCTTCCATTTAGTTTTACTTTGTACTGTGGTTCATTAAATAGGAATGTTGATTTCCACACCATATTAAAATTAAGGCCAACCATGACATAAAAATATCTATTAATTTGAATTATGCTAGATCTATTTTATTTTGTTAAGGAGAAAGGGATGCCTTGATTGTCGTATTGATTTTCTTCTTCTTTTTGTTCCAAAAGATTGAAACTGAAGAGCTGGAAGGAGGACATTACAACATCTCTTATATTTGCAAGATGAAGCAGAAAGTCCCATGCAGGTACAGTTATCAGGTTATTTAGCACACACATATTAAACGACCACCTATTAATTCACTCAAAAGGAAATGGAACTAAGTTGACATTGCAAGCATATATAGTGGAGGGTATATTTTATTCTAGTTCTGCACCTAGTATACAAATATTGATGTCTTTTCTTTCTATGTTTACAAAGGAAAATTTGTCCTTATTTACAGGAGGTCCTGTGTTTAGAAGAGCCATATCAAATGCACATTGTAAGCACTACATGTAGGGTATACACAGGACCCCTCATTATTTTTTTTTGTAAGGGGTACTTTCACTTCTTGAGCAATGAAGATGAAGAAGAACACAAAATAAGATTGATAAAAGTCTGTTTATAGGATGTATTATGGTTGATATGTATCCAACAGTATCAGTTTTTAATTGAAGTACATGTACCTACTTTGTTTTCTCTCATGTAGGATGATGCCTCTCTACAGTGGATGATGAAGGCATTCTGGTTTGCAAACTCAGGAGAGGAACAAAGAACAGATGTTGACGGGATCATATCTAGAGATGCGGGCCTATTACACTTCATACGAGCAAGTGTGCTAATATACATGAAGGTACCCCCAATAAATTTTTGTGGAACAAATGTCATGGAGAAAATTATAGATCTGAAACAGATATTTTTCATTGTCAGTTGACTTGTAAAAGAATAATTGACTTAATATCACAATTGTAATTTAGATTAAAAATTAAATGTCAATATAGATGAAATATAAGTCTACATTACGTATGTTTCAGTAGCATTATTTCCAGTACATTCTCTGGTCAAAGTTGTTTGGTCATTTTATGTCCCATACTTAACCGAGTATTATTCAATTACCGGTATGAGCACGAGTTGTATTACATTGTATTACTTATTTCATACCTTGTCTGATCCGAGCTCCAGCAGGCCTATCGTCTTAATGGGATCATCAGTAATAATTTAAGATGCGGTCAGTATTTAAACTAGTCTTGTACAAAAAATAGTTTAGGTTTGCCCACTAGAACCCCAAGTGAATTTCAGTCCTTCCTTTTTCTGAGCAGGTATCAGGGTGTATGTTATTAGTCATTGTTGATTTTTTTAATATCTTATTTCATTTTTCCATTCAACAGACTTGGGTTATATTTTTTTCTGAAAACTAGGCTACAACTTTAGTGATGGATGCAGAAGATATCTACACGAGACTACGTCTTAAAGATGCCACCCTCATATAATGAAAGAGGACAATAGAGATGGGTTTAAACTGGAATATTTACATGATATTTATTTGTTATTTGTATTATATGTTTGTAGAAATACTACATTCAATAAAGCTAATGAAGTTTATCATCTTGTCGACTTTCAAATAATTAAAGATAACTAATCCTCAACGAATAAACATTAAAATTCTAACAATGTCAACTACCATCTTATAGGATGAAACTGAGGACTGGGCAGAAAGATTCTCCTTCAAATTTGATTGATAAAGGTCTATCAGTCTATATCAAAGATTGAATTAATCAATGATATTTTGATTATAATTATACATGTTAAAATTCATTTACCTCTATGGACTTCTGTATGGGAAGTTTTGTAGATTATGAAATTATTGCTACTTCAAGTATTGTATGTAAGAAGGTTTGAAAGACAACACTCTAAATGCATTAAATATGGAAACTGCTAATCCTCATTGCCTTTCGTATCCAAACTGGTAGCTTTCATAGAATCATGTTTCGATGCTTCCCAACTAAAGAAAACAGGGAGTGGGGGGGGGGGGGGGCTTGCTATCCTCTTATCTTATCCTCTGTACAAATATGATTATATGTTTATATTAGAAGGATTTAGAAAGTGAAATTTTGAATTATAGCATTACTGTTGGTAGAAGTAATGGCAGTGTCGATTGTTAATGTGGGGGAGGGGGGGGGGGTTCCTGGTGAAATTTACGGTATGCCAATGTCAAATTAATAAAAAAGAGAAAACTATTCTTAAGAATAAAAATTATACATTACATGGGCCTCCTAACAAAAACCCTGGTACCACTGTTGTGTTTTGAGTGTGTTTTTTTTTTTTCCTTTGGGGGGGGGGGGGGCTGGCAAACCAATTACAAATTTCCAGTGTTAAATTCAATTTTTTTCTTTAACAAAATTATGTCAATATATTGTAATTAAACAATGTTCACTTTCCTTTTTTTCAAGTTAGATATTTGAATAAAATGATTAACATACTTTCCGGTTTCTCTGGCCTCTACATTAAAAATGTTCTACTTCTAGCAAAGCTCCTGGAAAGGCTGCAAAAAGGGAGAGTGAAGAGAATGAAATTGAAATGTGGACAGTAATGGAGTGAATATGGAATGGTTGATGGTAGTTGATAACGAGTGAATGCAAATGAGTGGCAACAAGTACGACTGAAAGTGAGACAGAAAGGAATTGCAACAGGTTGCTCAGTCAAGAGAACAAACCTTGCAGAAGATAGTTTTCGAAAGACAGAGAAAGAGAGAAAAGGGGAATTATAAAAAAAGGAAAAGGGGGCATGTGTCAAAGGGGCATTTATGAGAAAGGGTTGGGGTTGGGGCTCCTATTAAACAGGGAAAGGGGCACATATCAAAAGGTAAAAGGGCACTTGTTAGAAAGTTTAAGGGGACGCGTGTCAAAGTAAAAAAAATGAAAGGGCTTTTATCAGATATCACAAGGGGCACTTATGAAAATGGAACAGTGGCACTTATTATGAAGTTAAAGGGGCATTTGTTGAAGAAAAAGGGGCACCTGTCAGATATGAATAGTGGGTAATTATCGCCAGGGCCGTAGCCAGAGTTTTTTTTTTTTTTGGGGGGGGGGGGCACATACATGTAATTGATCGACGTCCTGGGGAGGGGTCAAAAAGAGTTCAACCGATCTTGGATTTTTTTTTCTTCTTTTTTTTCTTCAATGTATGTGAAAGAATGTGTAGTTTTCTTTCGAGTTTGTCTCATCATGCGTGGGATCTGTGGGTGCTGGGGTTCCTGCAGCAACCCTATACATGGATTTTCTTCAGTGGGTGCATATAACTCATGGACTTCACATTGTAAACCTTCAGATGATGAATTATCATCGAGTCCCCCACCCCCCCCCCCCCTTCCCTCATTATTTTAGAAAGAAACCAAAGAGAACTTTTAAGAGAAAAAGAGAAAGGAAAGGAAAAAATGGTAGCTAGGCCTAAACAAAAACAAGAGGCAAGATAAAAGAAAACAAGATTGAAGATATGGTATCAATATTATCTTGCTCCTTTCCCTTTTTCTTTTGTCTTCTTTTCATTTCAATTTTCTTGCAATTTATTTCTTTCTTCCTTGGTATCTATTCCGTATTCTTTATTTCTTCCATTCATTTATTATTTATATATATTTTACTTTTTAACTTTGTTATTCTTCTTTCTAATCCCATTTTTCTTTCTTCCTTTTCTTCCTTATGCAGTTAAGTGAGCATAGATCATAGAAATAATTTAAGTGCAATACACAAGTATTTTATTTTCGATAAATGTCTGTATGTAGGCCTATTCTTGTTATCTATTTTATACAGTTTATAATACTGTATCACATATTCAATACCATAATGCAACCTCTGCTTGTAATATTTAAAAAGCAAACCTAGAACTGATTATTTACCAATTCATGAAAAGAACTAGACTCCCATTAATCTCAGAAAAGTAGGCCTAGGCTACTCACAAATTGCCTATCAAGACTCTTACTTGAAATATATGCTATATATCTTGTCTACCGGTACTGACATTTTGGCATTTACTAGTAATTAAACACAGCATTTATGACTGTATTATCTAAATGACCATGACATTGCTTTTCTATGTCATATTATAGGCCTGCCATTAATCCAACGTACTTGTTACACACGATATTCGATGCTGCGCATGCCTCGATCATACATGAATATTCAAGAGAATCGAGACTTTCCCCGGCCCTGCCTAATGAATATTCATGATAAAACAGGAATCCGGGCTCGCCGTGGTACGAAAAAATAAGACGCACGCGGTACACGGTGTGAATTCATGAGAACGAAATTTATTCAAAGGCAAATACAAACAAAACACATTTATATTACAGTTTTCCCTACTTCTGAAACACTCCAGCAGCTATATAAACAAGAACAAGTCTGAAATGATAATCGGTTAACAAGCCAGGGAAGGGAAAATGATAGAAAGGGGAAAACAATGATGGTGAAGAGGATATGGAGAAGGAAAAACAAGGAAATACATAAGGAAAGAGAAGAGAATAAGTCAAAGGAAGAACATAGAAATACATAATTGAAGAGCTATAAGAGGATCATAGATCTAGACTAAGGAAAAACAGGGGCATAAAGAAGGAAAAAGGAAATCTATCAGATTAAAACAAAGAAATAGATGACGAAGGGAAAAGGATAGATTGAAGGAGAAAAAAGAAATACATGACAAAAGAGAAGAGGATAGATTTAAGGAGAACACAGAAATAAATAATGAAAGAGAAGAGAGGATAGATTTAACCCGAAACAAACGATCGAGTATGTCATATGTGCAGCTCCAGCAATCCAACACTGCTAAGGGTAACGCTAGACTCTGTCTCTAGTCGTTTGCACAGTATATTTGACTGAAGTGGCTAAACAGTTGTGTAAAAAAAATATGCGCTACCGGGTCTTAATTTGGAAGATGGAGGGGTCTTAGTTTAAAAGGTTTTTTTGTTGTTTTGTTTTGTTTTGTTTTGTTTTTTGTTTGTTTTTTAACTTTTGAAAAACCGGGTCTGGAGGAAAGACTACGCTCAATACTTATGTTCTTCCACAGGAATAAGATGATGGGGTCTTAGTTTTGAAGATTTTAAAAAAGTTTTGAAATAACCGGGTCTGGAAGAAAAACTACGCTCTAAACCCATGCTTTATTACCGGGTCTTAGTTTGGAAGATGGTGGGGTCTTAGTTTTGAAGATTTTTTATTTATTTTTTAAATAACCGGGTCTGGAGTAAAGACTGCGCGCTATACCCATGCTATATTACAGGGTTTTAGTTTTAAATTCGACAAAATATCCCTTCAAATTTATTACATTTGTGGGTAAAGTCATCATTACATTTGTGGGTGATTCAAAATATCACTTCAAATTTATTACATTTGTGGGTAAAGTGGTTATTACATTTGTGGGTGAAATTATTACATTTGTGGGTAAAGTGTTATTACATTTGTGGGTGTTGTTACATTTGTGGGTAAAGTGTTATTACATTTGTGGGCGTTGTTACATTTGTGGGAGTTATTACATTTGTGGGTGTAACACCTCCCCTAAGAAATCCTGGATCCGCGCCTGCAGTCAGAAACCCCATGACTTTTACTAGCCGATCGCCTGTCTGCATGATTATCAAGATATTTATGATTGGAAATCGAAATTTAAAATTTCGTTTTCCTAACGGTTTTTAGAAGCACAATTTTTTTAGGGCTTCAATATTACACCATATTACAGAGACTGATAACACGTAGGGCCATGCATCTCATATTTTACATTGTTAAACGATGCCTTTAAGTGAAAGCAAGTTAAATGGGTATAGCATTTCTCGCTACCCATCCGTTAAGCCCCGATCCGGTCACAACGGAACGTACACTTCGTCGTGGTAGACCCATACAATATTTGTCGTGGCCAGATCTTTCAACATGCCCGAAACCTTTTTGTGGCGTGTCGTTGCACAAATGCGTCGTGGGTTAAAAACAATTCTCTTTGACCGAATTTCTAAATAAAACTATATAAGGCTTGTTCAGATACGGCACGGTAAACCGCCCAAGTCTTGCGTGCAACAAAGGACTTGCTTGTGCGTATTCACAGAGATTTGTATTGTAAGAAACATGAATGTGAAACGTTTTTCACTTAACGTCATCATTGAAACGCTGCGGTTTTGCTGCGTTATAACTGAGCCAGCCTTAAATAAACAAACAACATCTGTTGCACAAATTATATGGCAGCGGGAAACGCCCTTGTTTGTCAAATTCTGGCTACGCCACTAAATATATTCTTTTTATACGAGATGTATCTACAGTAGTTTCTCGTTGTACCTTCGCAAGGCAAGAAATGATCCTAATGATGATCATTACATAATATTGAAAAGAAAGTACAAGACGTTCGGTTTTAATGAATGTAACGTCTACCCTGCTAGTATTCCCCTGTTGTTAATGTTAATAATGTTTCTTATTATCTAAGCAAATATATGAAAGAGGTAGCTCAGGGGAGTTTCCACATTATAGAAAGGTCATGTATTTATTAGAAAATTTCACTTGCATTGGGTTGTTTTTCTGGAAATCATTTGTGAAACAAGCTATGTTTTATGTATAAATTTACATTAAAGGAGACGATGACAGAGATGAGCATCATTGTTATAGTGTATAAATGGATGATGTCAAGAACAAATGTCTTTTATACTTTTATATTGCGTGGTTCCTGTCACTGTGGGGAACTGTGTATTATATAGAAAATAGCATTACCATGAGGGAGAGGGGAAGGGTCTGAGAGAATATGTAAACCTTTCTTCAGCGCATGTCAATAATATGGGAAAGGAACACTCCACCACACCCCCCCCCCTTTCCCCGCCGCCACTATGAGTGCTATGCCGCTATAAAGCCATGTAATACGGCTTCCAATGATAAGCTCATAAACATTAATGACGTAAGCCTTAAACTAATTAAGTAAGACTTGTGTACATTAATGCCAAAGTGGATGAATTATAAATAAACGACTTTGTAATAATGTGCTTTATGGTATCTAAAAGAAAGAAAGTAGAGGACCATTAACCAGACATTATTTGGTTAACGGGTTTGCTACTGTTGACGGATATAAAATAAAAAATATCCCCTGACAACGATGGCTCTTCGATTAAAATCACGATTAGTCCATAATTAATGTTGTTGTTTTGAGAACTATCCACGTTAAGATAAACGGCTGTCTGAACCAAAGGGGGAATCAACATGTGAGGTAAAAATAAACTTTATTTAAGATTTAAAGACAAAGTTGAGTTATAATCTTGTGTCTATACATTCTGCAAGAAACTGTCAAGAAGTATTTGAGAAAATGTATTATAAACAATACTACATAAGGCTAGCGTTTGCTATGATCAGTATGATGTTTATTGAATCATTAAAACGATAAAGTAATTGAATGACTTTGTCAGCAAGTCGTATAGGCACTGCCCACAGAAATGAATATAGTTATAGGACTACATGCAAATAAGGCATGACATTTTGGTCTAAAATTGTAAGCTATTTCTCGCTATATTTGGACTTATCGTGAGGGTAATTGAAGAGTGATCCTTTTCAGGGGACATTTCTTCCAAGATATTCTTCAGCAGTAACGGAAACGAAATGAGAAAGCTCACAAATTATTTATACCTTTACCAGATCTGAACCTCCTCTATAATGTTTATAGCAGTATGGCACTATGAACCAACCATCTAACTACGTTACGTAGGATTTCTCTCGAGTTTGTTTTCATTCAGATCCACGCTGAAAAAAATCAGACGATACAAAGTATGGCTACTGTCTTCTAACCTATGTCTTCAAAGAGAAAGTTGAGTTGTGGAAAAGGTGAAAATAACCTGTGAGTTTTCTTAATCTTGTCATCCCCATGTGGACTAATATCTTGGTAGCCATGTCATATGAAAAGGAGTGCTTTCCACATACCCACTTACTCCGAATAAGACTAGAAACGGTTTGAAACTTAGGAGCAAATATTGATGCCATATAGGTGTGTATAGTGAAGTCCCATGTATCAGTATCTATATGCAGTGCATTTCACTCTAAATGAGTTAAACAATCATTGAACAACACTTCGTTTGTATAATGTTCAGTCAGTCAGAAAAATATGATGTATAAAATCAAATTTAATATAATTATAAGGCTTACACAATCAATCTCTAACGACTGCTAGACAGTTCTTTCACAATTAAAACCCATGATCAAAACTCAACTTTATCGTAGAGCTCAGAGGCTATTTTACTTTCGATACCGAGTTGAAAGTGGAAACGTGCATCCGAGGAGAGTAATAGACAGGGGCGTAGACAACGGGGGGGGGGGGTGAGGGGTATGCATCCCCCCACCTCACAAGGTGGGGGGGGGGATGGCATGTACAATCATCCCCCCAGGTTTTGGGGAATGATATTTGCTTACTTAATAAGTCATAATGATGATAATAATAGTAATAATAATAATGATAACAATTATAATATTAATAATAATAATAATTATGATGATGATAATAATAATCCTCATCATTATTGTAATTGTGTTTATTGTTATTAGCCGAATTCACACGGTGAAAGCCAATTCAGACGGTAAAAAAAAGAAAATCTTACAAGTATTTTGTGGTTATCTTGTGGTTTGGAAACCACAAGATAACCACAAGATTAAACAGGCGCGGATCTTCGGAGGGGGTTTAGGGGGTTTAACCCCCCCCCCCCCTTGGGCGGCCCAAAAAACAAACAAAACAAAAAAAAGGGGAAAAAAAGGGGAAAAAAAGAAAAAAAGAAAGAAAAAAGAACGCACGCTGGAGAGAAACCCTTTCAAGTGCAAATATTGTGAGAAGATATTCAACTCATCTGGTAACTTAACCAAACACATGATAACCCTGGATATAACTGTGTATTTAACTGTTACTTGATTTAAAAAGAGATTATCATGCACTGCTTTTTATGGTCTCCATTGTGTTAATAGATGCCAGGAAAACATCACTTACGGGGTTCAAATAAACACCCAAAAAAAAAATCGGCTCGCCGCTTCGCGTCTCGTGGACGATGCTCCGCATCGTCATTATTTTGGTCACCCCCCCCCCCCCCCCTTAGCAAAAAGCTAGATCCGCCCCTGAGTCATCCCCCCCCCCAGGTGTACGAACCTGTCTACGCCACTGGTAATAGATACGATCTGTCTGAGCTCGATATCTTTCATCAATACTAGATCAGAAAGAAACAATATAGAGGATAAGAGACATGACTGAACATTCTACTGATCACTCTAAAATACGCCTCAAGATGTGAGCTTAAAAGGACCCTTCCAGATGCAGTTTTCCGGCGACAGCTCGAAAGGTGCACAACACGGCCTGATTAAGTGAGCACAATATCATACTCATGCAAGGTGCTGAGGCATCATAATGCTCTGAGTGAAAATTAAGTAGTTTATTAAAATGTTTAATGAATACAAGAATAGCAGCCCATAATAAAGAGAGCACTTGATTGCATCATCGGAGTCATTATTTAAACGCAAATCATGCAAATAATCGCTTTCTAAACACAATGATTAAACAGAACAGAATTCTAATATTGAACAAAGTTTCATAATTTTCGTTTTTTGATCTTATGTAGTTTGGGTTACGATATTTATTACCAAATTTTGTTAGAAATTCTAACTAGGCTGAGAGTAGGGGGGCTAGAGGGAAAATGTTATGTTGAAAATATATATTCCCAGTGCCACATGAAAGCAGACCATTCTTGTGGTTCCGAACCTTTTTTTTGTAATATGAATTTTAGTGCCTCTAGCCTGTGGATAGAAGCAATTTGTGTTCTACAAATTTCACCTAATATATTTGTTTAGGTCTTCAGTTTCTCTGTAGAAGAGCACGTGTGTGCAATTACAATTAATCCTTGTTATAACAGATAAATTTACCTTCGATAACAGAGAAAGTATCCTGTACAACTTCATGAAGATCACGCGACCATTAATGCTTGGCTATATTCGTCTATCGTCCTTAATGATATCCACCTTACTCTCCCCATAATTTCCTCCAATTTCTCGCTTTCTACTTATTCCATCTGTATACGATTCTCTCACTCTCTCTCTCTCTCTCGCCCTCTCTCTCTCTCTCTCTCTCTCTATCACCCTCCTTCTTTTTTTCTCTTCCTATATCTGTCTCTGTCTATATGCCTGCCTGTCTCTCTCTCTCTCTCTCCCTCTCCTTTTTTTCTTCCTATATCTGTCTCTGTTTATATGCCTGCCTGTTTCTCTCTCTTTCTCCCTCTCCTTCTTTCTTTCTCTCCCTATCTCTGTTTCTGTTTCTGTCTCTACCTTTCATTCCTCAGCTCTTTTATTTACTCTACATCTGTCTTACTCGATTTCTCTTTGCTTCCTCTCTATCACTCTTTCTTTCTTTATCTCTCCCTTTCTGTCTGTCTCTCTCTTCATTTCTCATTATGTTGTTATCCGATAACTTTAATCTGTATCAAACCTAAAATGTGATCATCGTTCGCGTTTAGTCTTCTAAATGGATTAATTTCCATATATAAGTTTCACTTGGAAAGAAGCACTTCAGAAAACAATATGAGAGAAAGAATTCATACAAATTCTTGTCATCTCACTATTTACATCAATCCATAAAATGATGTACATTAATACAACCTTGTTCCATTCATTCAAACTTGCTTTTCCCTTCATCAGTTTGATGTCTCGTATAGTGGCCTTGATACAGAAGAAAACTTATCTTTTTTGTGACAATAATTATTATGGAACTCAACCGTCAAATCGAAACCGTTGTTGACTCTCCTCTCTAGACAGTCAAGATGTCGTAATGATGACGTCAAGAAAAAATGACCTGTACTTGTTGTTTCCCAAATACGTGACGAACAATGAAAGGGAAATGCCGTGCTTGGAGAAAATACAAGAGGAAATCACTCGACTTATTTTTTCTTCAACTCTCCGAGTAATACATCATGACTGTATAAGGTGGACAAAAGTCAGCTACATTTAGCAACTCAGACCCGTAGGGGCATCGTATTATACTTCCTTTTTCACAGTTTTAATGGTGACAGACATGTTTGCGTTGTTGAATAAAATAAAAGGTGTACGAGAATATGGACATCATTATTTCAAACAAATAATTTCAAGACGATCATTTTGTTCTCACTTTTCGTAAACATCAATTCTATATCAACGTAAATTACAATGTTGATGCTCTTTTATAATTTACAAGGTACATATAGGAGAGGGAACATGTTTTTTTTTTCATCTAACAAGTCTTCATCTCTCAAATTCCTTCTCTTCCTCTTTTGTCATATTCTCCTCTCCCCTCCCCCAATCGATTCACCCGTTGGCCATTCCCCTTGACCCCATCGTTCCTTCGCTCATTAGGAAAGCGTACCTTAACACTCATGACAAGTAAAGGTAGTAATTGCTTATGAAAGTAAGTAAAAAACCTACCAAGAATTGGCATCTCGTCGCTCCGGGCTTCTCTTAGACAGGTGTTGAACTTAAACACGCCCAGGTGATGCAGAATGAAGGTTGCCATGACAGCGAAGAAGATGCATGCCAAGCTGATACCGATAATTGCACCAACGGACACTGCAA
Organism: Strongylocentrotus droebachiensis; assembly: GCA_035222895.1. Classification (NCBI taxonomy): domain Eukaryota; kingdom Metazoa; phylum Echinodermata; class Echinoidea; order Camarodonta; family Strongylocentrotidae; genus Strongylocentrotus; species Strongylocentrotus droebachiensis. The sequence goes on from JAVYIG010005497.1 coordinate 88,996, forward strand.
TAAAAGGATAAATTAAAACAAATATTTATCGGCCAATAAAGTGGTTCAATTGAAGTAGGTTACCACCAACTATTATTCAGGAGAGTAAAAAACTTCATTCATATCTGCAGAAGATGTTAACATGTTTTATCTCGACTAAAACGTTTCCACCTAACCGACTTAGCTGTTATTGAAACATTAATACAGATTTAGACATCACATGATTTGATGTTGACCATATTAAGACACCTACAAAAAAACACACACACACACACACACACACACACATCATGATCGTCATCATGTGACGGTCGCAGCCGAGAAGGAGTTCACCCTTTGACGCCACCACGCACACACACACACACGCGCACACACACGCGCGCGCACATTTTCATGCAAACTTTAAAAAAATGACAGCTGACCTGACAGACAATAACTTTTACAAATTTGTGAAGACGCTGTTTTCTTATTACAGAAATTTGTTTTTAAGTATTCATGTTGTATAAAGTAACTGACAATTCAATTTGTATTAGTTTCAAATGGATGAAAGTAAAGAGAGTTGATGTGAGCTCGTGTCTTTAAAACATTCATGGTAAATCCAGGGAAACAAGTAGCACTTTCTGCATTTCTTTTCCTTTGTGAATTCTTCCTTTATATTAGAGTGTGGGTATACGATTGTAATTGGTAAGTGGGGCGTATGTGTATAGTGTTTGTTATTAGTGGAGATTTCTACGTTCATCTGGGGCAAGTTTGGCTGTACTGAAAGCAACAGAAAATAAAGTAATTCATATTTGAACAACTTTTAATTTCCCCTGCCTAAGGATGATTCGTATCAAGTTGGGCTAAAATCCTGTCATTTGTTTTTGAGAAGGATTTGAAAATGTTAAAAGTTTGCCGACGAAGGACGACGGACAAAAAGCGATCGCAATAGCTCACTTTAGCCTTTGGCTCAGGTGAGCTAAATACTGCATATAATATTTCTCCAAGAAATTTATCTTGGTTCTGTAAAGAAAAATGTAGTGCTAAACTTAATTGATGACATTAACTTTTCAATAAACCATAATTGCACTGATCATAAACGTATCATAGAAACAGATTGGAGAAAGTGAACTGGAAAAGGTGGAATGAATTATTACTTCAAATTCTTAAGTCTAAAGCCTCACCAATCTTTGAGGAAGAAGGTAATTTGCTATCATTAATCACCCCCAGGCTGTAAAAGTGATACTTTAAATGACGGTGCAGTAGTGAATTTGGCACAACGTCTTTATATCTAATTTGTTTTGAAAATGGGGAGGAAGTTGTGCAGGTGTGTTTCCAAATATTTGTGACAGGGAAAATGCATATCAGTGATCCATCAAGCCGGGACAATAAATCAAAATAGATACCGATCATCATTCTGAGGAATATTTTTTCTTCTTCTAGATTTCAATAAGTGATAGTATACATTACATAGTGTGATGGGTCTAAAAGGTGACAACCTTTCTATCTCTTTCATGCTTCCGGGCAAAATGAGGAGATTTGATATTGAGACTGCTTCAGTCCATAATAAAAGTAAAGGAAAGAGAATTCAACACCAGCTTGTTGTTGTTGTTCTTTGTACCATGTATGAGTGTGAACACGCTACGGTTCACAAACAGATCTTTTAAAGTGAAGTAGAGAATGGTTGTGCTGTTATTTACAGATGATTATAATATATTGCTATGGCCCGAAACGATCTTGAGGATAGTGATGAGGAGAAGGACTTTCCAATAAACCTGCTGAAGTAAAGTGTGATTCATAATGGCAAGCACTCAAGTACTTAATCGTAAACCTCCCCTTCTTTCTATCCCTCTCATTTTCTTTCCATCTTTTCCCTCCTTTCTGTCTATATCTTAAAATTCTCCTTTTTAATAGTTAAAAAGTCCGAGTAGGAAATCTATTTTTTCCAAGGTCCCTAATCAAGTTTTGTGTCGGCTTATTTGTTTATTAAATATTTGAATTTATACGAGAAATAGAAGCGATTTCGATTTAAGAGAGAGGCTCTCATCGAATTCCTTACACTTTTACATTTTCTCTGATGAGATAGTGGTATTTGAGGTTGAACCTCAACAACTTCAGTGGCTTTAGCCGCGATGTATTAAAATGGAAGAGAAAATAATATCCGTTTTTATAATTTGCACTTTGTGGTCAACTTATTTTCTACATCTTGTCTTTCCTGTCTCAACGTGCTTAAAAATCTATCCAATTGGCAGCACTAATGCGATTAGCATTTTAATGACCAAAATGTACTACTGGTTGCCATTGCACTGGGCTATAAATTAGATAAATGGAGAGCGTATATGGGTAAGACAACAACATTTCGACCTTTATCGTTATTATAATTAAATCGGTAAATCATTTCTTCTGTTTGCCGAATTGAGCCCCCGCATTTAGCCTGACGGAAGCATTAAATCAATGCAAGCAGATGAACTAAAAGTGGTGGTGAGTCTTAGGGAGGGTAACCAATATCAAACTCGAGTTCAAGATTTAAATTCCACATTGCATTAAAAAGGTCACGTCGGTAAAACATAAACAGCCACACATTTGCAAAGAAACATTTCCTTACAACGCGATATTTTTTTTGGATGAATGAAATTAAAATGTGGAAGGTAATAGGCCACTGGCTTTTCGAGGGAGATTAATCCTTCAAAGCAAATATCAAGTTAACAAGCCAACAGTTTTTAAATAAATAAACAAAACTGTTACCTCTCATTTGTCCGCTTCCTTTACCCACTATCACATGGTAATATACAGAGGAGGTACCTACGGGTCGTTTTTCTCATTCCCACTATGCGATTCATTTGATTATTGAGACGTATGAGAGAGCAAAATGGAATCACATTGTTTTGATTTAATTTATGAGACCGCGGCACAAACGATCTTACATTATACAGAAGGCTGCAGGAGTCCTCCATCATTAGAGTAATCTAATTATGTTTATTGTAGGCTTTACGTATTCTCTCCACTTCTGCAATGACTGCATCAGAAATCATGCCTCTCTGTATTTGAAAATTGAGAGATCGCTGGTAAACTAATTAGGTTTTGCTCGGCAGAGGAGCATATTTCCAGCTAAATACATTTACTTTACATAACAGAATCCAAAGAACACAATTTTGATAAAGTGTTTTGTTTCACTTTGAATTATGTTAAATCTATACTGCATTGGATTTATAAAGATAGTTACTACAAAATAAGATCGAGATCCTTTTGCAAAATAGTACTCGATATGACTGATCTATGCATCATGATCAGGGTACAAAAAGTATTTATTTCGAGTATGACATGGTAATGTTGTTATGAAATCATATCTATTCATCTTATTTTGAATGTACTAATAACTACTAAGCCAAGTTGTGTGCATAATATTATTGTATAATAAAAATCTTACTATGACAGTAGATAAATGCAATGAATAAGTATTAAACGATGAACTTTGTTTGCCTGTGTTTTTAGTGTTCGCCACCTCGGAGTGTAGCAAATGTATTAATTTCGTAGAGAAAGCTTTTGTCCTCCACCATAAAAGACCATGAATTGATTAGAATTGATTAATTCAAAATGGTCGAACCAGTTGCATATATATACAGATGGATCTAAGTTTCCGGAGAAGGGCCAATGCTCGGCTGCTTTCTATATCCCACACTTTTCTGTACACCAATGTAAAAGATTAGCGAATTTTACCTCATCGTATAGAGCCGAGTTGGCTGCCATTGTTCTTGCCCTTCAATGGATCGAAGAAACAAATATCTATACAGGTGCAGTCATTTTTAGCGACTGCTTAAGTGCCCTAACAGCCTTGAAACATTTTAGTGACGAATCTTTTGTCACAGAAATATTTATAATAACGACCCGATTGAAATATAGAGGGATCGAAATCGCTTTGGAATGGATTCCAGGCCACTGTGGGATAGTGGGAAATGAAAAGGCAGACTTCTACGCAAAAAAAGCTCTAACTCAGGAAATTGAAATGCATAATAAATTGACGTTATTTGAAAAGACAAGTTTAATTTTGTACAGTTCAAAGTTACTTTGGCAAGAAAGGTGGAATGATACCCAATCGGCATTAAAAATCCTTCAGCCAAATGTTATCTCACAATATACTTGTAAATTGGGAAGAAAAACTGAAACTATTCTTAGGCGACTACGCCTGGGAGTGTCTGGACTCAACCAAGACCTCCTACGTTTGGGCATCCACTCCACAGGTTTCTGTGACAGCTGTCCAACATTAGAAACGGTCAGACATTTTCTGATAGAATGTCCAAAGTATATAATAGAGAGGGCCATGTTAATGTCAGAAGTTAATATTTCCAAGGAAGAGGACATTATGATATGTTTACGAGAAAGTGACTCTCGTGTACAAATGGCAATTGCTCGCTTCGTTTTTAGAACGAAGCGATTATGTAAAAAGTAAAATCAAAAAGAGATGAAAAACAGAAACCACAATAAATTTGAGCTGAATAGAAGAGAAAATAGGTATTTTGTGTATAACCTTATAGGCCCGGTATTAGTGTATTGATTATTTGAAGTTTTGATCGTATAGACCTATACCTTATTTAGGCATCTTTTAAAAAATAAAAATAAAACAAACAAATAATTGAAACAATTTATCATTATTTATTTGACCAATCGGAAAACATATCTTAATACTACACACATCTTTAGGGAAGTGGAAAGGAGAGAGAGAGAGAAGGATACAATCTGCTGGCCAGGGTGACAAAAGAAAGCATGTCACCCCCCTTTGAATGATTATAGTAGTTAAAAGTCATGCACTATATAAATAATCTCATGAACTAACTCATATAAACTAATAAAGCCCACAAGTGTTTTGCTTATGCAGTTGTTTTTCTCCTAATAAATAAATAAACCCTCACATACAGGTACACGACGCCCCTTTGTCTATGCCAGAGTGACCTATAGGTTGAGTTTATCAACCGAGAAGCGTACGGCGTAACGTAACTCGCTGGGCTGGTAAGAAGGCATCATAGAAAGGACAGGGCCAGCGTGAGTTGGAACTGTGTGCGGATCGTGGTTTAATTTGAAATAATTTTTTGTTTTTAATTTTTTTTTGTGGAATATGACTAATATTATATTAAAATGAGATTGGAAAAGGAAAGAAAAAATAATAATTTTACCAAGACACTAAAAGAAAGAGATGCGATGAAATTGGCAACAATAGTCAATTTTGACTAATAGCCATTATAAAACCAAACGAACAACAACAACAACATGATATAATCTAGAAAATTCTTCACGTATACTATTGTAAAGCAGTACATTTTGGTGTTCTTTATAATTTCGGAAGAAAAACATTATTGAACGTCATTCCGTAGCTAAATGAATGTATATTTCTAGAGGCAGATTAACTGAAGACATTTAATCAAGTTATCCAGCAAAGTGAAAAAAAAGGCTCTACAGCACTCGTTTGATGTCAAAGTATCTACCCCCCCTCCCTCTCTCTCTCTCTCTGTCTCTCTCTCTCTCTCTCTCTCTCTCTATCTCTATCTCTCTCTCTCTCCGTGTCTCCTTCTCCCTGTATCTCTTTTCTCTCATTCAATCTGTCTCTCCACCCCCTTCTTCCTTTCTTAAAACACCCCTTGTATTCGTAATATGTCATCAAAGTCACCATTGAATACCTACATGTAACAGCTTTTGCATATAATTGCACTATACATTGTTATTTTAAAAGACATACTGTCAGAAAGTACATATCTAAGCAGATTGTTAACGTTTGTAATTTCCAATCTCGTTTTGACATATGTTCGGCAGCCATGTGAAGGTCCTAATCGAACACAAAACAACCCCCCCCCCTCTCAACAAAAATGTTCTTAAGTGGCACTTATGATCTCTCATATACCTCATTAAGCTTGTGACATAATCTGTCAATCATTAGTGAGCTAACGAAAGACACTTGGGTATGAAGCTTCACAAGAGCTGACCACCTGTTTACAATGGACCATACAATACCAACATAGGAGTTGCTATGTCAGACGTGCTGTAACATGCATTAGCAGATTTAAAGACGTAAAAATCCCTTTCTATAAACAAATACAAAAGTTTAGTGACCTATAAACTTCAAATAGGACAGGATCTGCTCGGCCCTGTTAGCAGACTTCTGTTCTCTACGGGGCGCTCTTGCAATTAATCGTGCACTTCGCATTATTTTTCTTCTAGATGATATTAAAGGAATCAGGCGCCATACATCCCCCCATCTATCCATTAACACGTCTAGAAAGCAACTTAGATCTTCCAAGTGCAGCTTCCTCTCGTTTATATTACTGTGCAAATGTGTGTCGTTACAAATACTAGACTTTTTGCAACTTCACTTTCTGCTGCTGGCAAAATGCTTTCATTTTTTATTCTTATCGTTTCTGCTGATGGACCAATATTTGTCAGTGTGATTAAAATGATGAATGACATGGCTATAACGTTATTTTGTTATTTCATAGAAGTAGTGTAATTACTTGTTATTGTAAGAACCTCAATTGGAAGGGGAAAGAATATTAAGCTAAGGATAGACAAGTGACTTAATTGGTGGACATCAATATATGAACTAGACATTAAGCTCTTCTGAAGAGACTAAGATGGCAAATTTATGGATTTTATCAAGGGAATCAAACCACCTCTTAAAAATAGTAATTGCCTTAATGCTTCCTTAATCATGCTGAGTTAATCAATTCCAAGAGGCGTCAAATTGTGTAATTTTGTGTAATTAACATTATTTTGTTGAGTTATTACTTCACGCATGTCGTCAATTCATTAATGAGTAAACGTGCGTGTGTATAACTATGTATAACTATTATGTATAACTATAACTATATTAACTGTGTTTTTTTTCTTCCAAACGTTACTCAGCTTTTTTGTCTGGTAAATCATTCCTCTAATGATATAGAGCTTCAGCTTTAATATTAATTTTGTCTATAAAATAATCACTAGTCATCGGTTCAAGTATATCTATTTCAGTTTATCATGAACGCCCAATCTAATACATGGAGTACTGTCCCGGTAAATAGTTTTAGAACAGTCACTGTCATTGAGTGACAGGGGATTTATAATTATTTGAGTTTTAAACAACCAAGGGGTATGTAGTCCGTGTGCTGTAAACACCTTTTCACAAAAATAATTGACTCTCGATATTTGTGATCACATTTAATCGCAATACCTTGTCCTTATCCATTGTTCAAAATAATGTTGAAAATACATCTAAAATTTGGAACGGTGAGAAAAGTAGAGCTAAATTTTAACCTCAGCTGTTGGGGAGAAAGCAACTACCCACGCAATGCATCCAACTCATCTGTCCTGATCATTATCAACAAGCTCGTTACCTCACGATGGTTTTATATCAGCCGTAAGTCATAAAGGCTGGAGGACTTGAAAATGGTAACTCCCATCTCATCTGGAGTGGGGGAGGGAGAGGGGGCTCTTACCACGCGATATATTTAGTTTGCAGTGATGAAAACTGTAAATCAGTACATCATGTCATGTGAGTAACGCATTAGGAAAATACATGCGCTTACCCAGGGGCGTACGCAGGATTTTTTGAAGGGGGGGGTTTTAAAATATTTTGCTCCCGAAAATTTGAAAATCGCGCCGGCCGAAAAGTCGCTCAGTGGGGGGGGGGGGGGGGGGGGGGGGGGGGGGGGGGGGGGGGGGGTGTAAGCAGACACTTTTTTTTTTTTTTGGTCTCGAAATTTCAAAATTTGACATTTTTTGTTGGGGGGGGGGTAAGGTCACCTTATTTAGGTTAGCCGTGGGTATAATTTTTTTTTTTTTTTATTTTTTTTTTTTTAAATAAATAATAACAAAATAAAACAAAATAAAACAAAAAAACCAAAGGGGGGGGGGGGGGGTTTTAGGTTTTTTTAGGGGGGGTTTACATACATAAAAATACCAAAGGGGGGGGTTTGAACCCCCAAAACACCCCCCCTGCGTACGCCCCTGCGCTTACCACCCCCCCCCCCCCTCCCCCAGAATAAAGTTAGCTGAATTTTCAATACATGGTGTAAAACATATTTTTAGAAATATGTTCTTACTGCAGTTCCACTTAAGCGTTCATAAACGTGTTTTAAAGAACTTGTCTGGTTTCCTGGATGCCAATTACTACCAAACAACTTTGATGTTCGTGTGGAAGGGCTTCATTTGACTAATCCATTTTGATGAAGTTAGAACATTATAAAATCCGAGGTCCTTCTATTGTTGTTATTTTGGGGTTGTGGGATCGTTGTTGTTGTAGTTGTAGCCATTGCTGTTGTTGTTGATGATGATGATTCTATTTCCTTAATCCTTATTGGAAAATTTCTCAGTCTATTTTGCGATTTAAACAAACATTTATCATTATCTTTATTGTTATCATTATGATTATTATTATTATTATTATCATCATCATCATCATCTTTATTATCAACATAATTATTATAATAAATGAGTTTAAACAGTTGTTTGACAAAGCTAGCTTTCCTGACAAACAACTTAACGTTCCAGTTGTCTGGCATCTCAGGCTCAAAATGTGTTAGAATTATACCCGACTGTTTGAGTATCAAATTCAATATATTTTTCAAATCAAACAACAAAATAAATACGATAGTATACTATTGTGAATATTTCATTAGGGGGCTATGGAATTAACAAGTATGTTTATATATATTTCAGCGTGGGAGTTTAACGACAATAATAGATGAGAAAGTATCTAGCTTGGCACTAATGATAGTCACCCATCTTTCTTGACCCGATATTAGGCTTGGTGCGCCTGCGGTTATTTTGACACATCTCTGTTACTTCTTTTATAAAGATCCACCTACTGGGTTGACAGCTTGTCAGAGATAATCATTTCAAATTCAGGCAGCGTTGATATTTAGGCGTTGTCATAATTTGAGAGTAACACTAAAATGAATTTAGGATTGCCGAGAGCCCTACTTGGAATATGTTTGATATAACGGTCCTTGAAGTTCACTTGATTATCTGAAGAATAAGAGGCGATGTGAAAGATTCACATAATGTACTTGTTTTGTCCATTACTGTTACAGTTAGGTGATGTATTTTAAGCCTCTACCAACCTTTACATTTATTAGGCAATCTTTGGTCCACTCATGTGGACTTTCTCAAACCGAGTAATTATTCACAGTTTCTTGCTGTCTGCTGACTGGAATAGGTACTCTGGCTATTCATTGTCACCTTCTTCGCTCCAGTGATCTCGAAGCAACAGACAGCAAGAAACTGGGTAAGTAATCACTTGGCTTGAGAAGGTGCACATGAGTAAACGAAAGCTAACCTTATCAATGTGAAGGTTGGTAGATGTTTAAACTACATGTTACGATTATCCCTAACCAATGAAAGTTTTATGAATCAGGTGATGGTTGTTTATGATATAAAACAAAAATTAATGAGAAATCCGGTTCATGACTACCTCATGATGGTATCAAACGCACAGTGAGCCCAACTAATTCATCTCTGGTCGAGAGGATTAAACCATGGTCCATGCTTAAAATAGTGTTTGATTAAAGATTGTCAATATTACAGGCCATTAAACAAAAAGAAGTAGATTACATTTTTCTGAGCAAAGGAGCATTCTCAAGACAGTAAAGTATTGTATATGTTTTTGTCGATTTTTTGATTGTTTGGGCTTTATTATGATTTTTTTATTACATTGATTTTGTTTTGCTTTTTGTCTTGAGGTAACAATTAAATGCATCTGAACACTCATAGCGAGGGGTTTAACATTGCCAAGGATTTACTAGCGATGGTGCATAATAATTAGAATCAGATGCGTGAATCTTACAGTTTGATAGATGACATCTCATTGTGAATTAAAAACAACTCTTGGAAGCTTCCGATGAAACAAGAGATGAGGAGAATTTTCCGCTGAATGAAATGAAAATACCATTCGATCACGCAGGGGCGTCTCATAAATCTTCTCCTTCGCTGAAATTATTACAAGAAATACAAACGAGGATATTCATTTCGTGTAATACAATACGACTTTACCTTGGTGTTGTCCAGTAGCAGATACTCTTTCTTGTATTCTTTTGGATAAAACAACATGAATGAAACTTGTAATAATCTTCCTGTTTGGAAGAAACCATCTCCCCGGCGTTATGTATTGACATTGTGGTGCCATGAGTATTTTTGGTAAAATTTCAGTGTGTTTCAGTATTTCAGCAAAATTGTAATATTAAAAAGGTTGTAATTTTTCTTTAACGCACGATGTCTACATACCTAAAAATTAATATGAATAGCTAAGCGCTTTCGAGGACAAAATATTGGTCGATAATAGAACCTGTATACGCAAACTAGCACGGCGTAGCATAGAATGCATTAAAAATGTATGTACTATAGAGCAGTCTTTATTCATATTTTTCATCCACTTATTGAGGTATGCTTGTATTCTGCCCCAGTGCTCAAAATCCATTCAAAAATTCAGCGAAGTTATGAAATGAATTAATCTTTACCAAATCAAATGACACTGTATATATGGTATACGAGTATAATGATGATTGCAATTTGGCGGAGTAAAAGCAGAAACCCTGACATTGCTATCATTATTATAATTTGGGTCGGGCAAATCGTTTACCTACGAAAGAAAATTTAATAAAACATTAATTCATTGTGTATGGAATTTCCTCTGCTAAAAGGTCGGGTGACATCCAAATATAAGTTGATTCCTGTTGATGTGCAGGGCTGCATAAATCTCATATTTTTTTGTTCAAACATCTCAATATAATTATGTCATATCTTTTAAATAATTTTTTCAGACCTACTAATTAAGCTCCATCCTAAACAAATGCTCCCGATCTCACTCGTCTTGTGGCATCATCTGTCAATCATTAGCGAGCTAAAAAGAGACAGTGGTATGTAACTTCACCCAGCTCAGCACATGCTCACAAAAGAATTGCATTCTTTCATACACATTACCTTTCTCTTCCTGGTGATGTTACAGCACGTCTGACATAGCAACTCCTATGTTGGTATTGTATGGTCCATTGTAAACAGGTGGTCAGCTCTTGTGAAGCTTCATACCCAAGTGTCTTTCGTTAGCTCACTAATGATTGACAGATTATGTCACAAGCTTAATGAGATCTGGAGCATTTGTTTAGGGTGGAGCTTATCAGGTCGGAGAATACTATTTTTTTTAATATTTAAAAATCTTTAAAAACATATTCCGATGTTTGAGTAACAAAATCAACTTATGTTCGGATTTCACGCCACCTTTTAGACATCAGTTACTAATTATAATGAAAGAAGTATAATTTACACCCCCCCCCCCCAAAAAAAAAAAAAGAAAAAAAAAAAAGATGATGATTAGAAAGAAGTAAGTAGCAAAACAAATTGTGTACTACATTTACATTAAACAATCCAGAGTTTCATTAATATGAAATTTTTGATAAAGTGCTTAAAGTTTAAGGAGCTATGTGCGTGCAAATGTACTATTCACCATTTTCAAAGTAAAAATGTAAGTGCCAGTAAAGTGCATATACAAATTTCAAATAAAATTAAAAAAAGTAAATAAGAGAGTTTTATGCAACTTCATCAAATGGGTGGAGAAAAGAATTAAATCACGAGAAATTTAATTTCAGTCATTTGAATTCTAGGGGGAAATTGTAAAATTGTTCATTTCCTTCAGGTTTCGCAACTTGAAGCTGACTGAAGTTTCAAAGAAAAGTAAACGGTTGTTTAATAGTAAATCAATATATTCAATATTCATACCACGTATTATGTGAATGATTGAATTGTACGTCCTATCAACTTCGACCACAAAATATATATCGGGATCATTCTTGAAAAGTTCCTCTAGGTTTCCCTAATTTCAGGCGACAGAGATGAGAAAAAAAGGGAGAAAAAGTGTCCTGATTATTTTGACCAATTGTAAATGGCACAAACAGATTAGTAGGTTGATACCAATATAACCAGTGACCATTAAGCCTCCACTCATACTCAAAACAACCAACTAAGCTGAGGGAGCATGAGACGAATATGAGAAGTACATTGGCCTATATTCTTCATTACTTTTGCGATTAGTGGGCTTAATTGATCAGCTTGAGACTTTTGATATACGAGGTATATGATAATAAAATGGGTTAATTAAATCACTTTGAATTGTACGTCCTATCAACTTTTAGTGCATTTCTGATAATCTTGCCAACACGACTAGGAACTTTTTATGTATTTATCGCCTGATATAAATTTCTGTAATGAAGGCTTAGATTTCTTTACGACTGTGGAGTGTTGGTACGAAAGTTATTACTTCATAATTTATGTTTTTTCTATCTTGATATGGGAACCGCAGGAAACATGCATATTTGATACTAAATCCCCCGTGACATTTACAGGATATTGACACACGCACTTGCAACCTCATTCAAACGCATCCGGCTTACGCATTTTACACACAACCTCGCAAACACAAATAACCCACACGCAAACATGCAATTAGTAATGAATATATACCGATACTTTCTGGTTCAATCTTTAAAAAACACATAATCGAACGGCCTTTCGAATGAGGCATATATAGTTTTTGATCAAAAGTGAAATTGTTAGAAGTCATTATCTTCTGATTGGTTATGCCCAATTTTAAACATTGACAAATCGTTAAGAAAATATTAATGCGACCTGGTAACACCTACGCATCCTTATTCTTTAAGGCAGTAGTCACGTAGTTGTAAACGGTTGAGTCGTCCAAAGTTACAAAACACTCCTAAACACCTGTCATTTATTTCCATAAGTTAATGGTTACAAACTATTATATGATTTCTGACCGAATTAAATATTTCTAAAACTAATATGCAATTATATTTGTCCTTTTCCCCTATCGACGTACCAACAATGATAACTTTATACCAACACAAAATCATAAATATTGATGATGTAATTTTTAATAGGCAAATATTCTAAGGGAAACAACGAAATATTGTCATACTTCTAAGTTTCATTCACTGATCTTTTTTAGTCTCTGTATAAAATCCTGTGTAAAAAATGGGAAGGTTTGTGAACAAAAAATATTATAAAACTTGGACTTTTGTTCAGAAAATCTCATATAAATACTGAAGATAACAAAGGTCATCAAGCTATAATATCTATTGAAAAATCAAGTATAAAGTGAAAAGAAGTCTTGAATTCGCCATGATCCACGTTTGCCACACATCAAAACGATCAGAAAGTGTGTTCCAGATACCGTTATTGATTTAAAGGACAAATTCTGGATTTCCCTTGAGGTGCCAGTATATTTCTTTTTCTTAACCTAATCAATTCAGACGCTAGAATATTTCGAGTGATTTGATGAGTCATATCTACAGAATTCAGTGATTACCTAGAAGATGAGAAATTGATGATTTAAACAAACAAAATTAACAAAAGACATGCACGTACATAATATACATATTTTCACCTGACGCATTTCATGTTATGCCTGAAAAAAAGGATTTCTTTAATTATTTGGCAGTTATAATAACTTCATGTAGGTTTGGCCGCCCATATAGGTTCCTTTACTGGGGCGTCCATCACGCTCAAGCTCTAGCTTAAGATGGCGGACTCCTGCCTTCTTCAAATTTAAAAAATGATTTGTCAACTATGTTTTTTTTTTAAAGGTATAATTATTCAATTGATTTGTATTATGATATGATTGTCTATTTTAACTTTTGTTAATAATATACATAGATTGTTATTTACGTTATATCTGGTTGAAAAATGCAGAAATAAAATAAAACAAATAGAAAAACAAATATTTTGTTAAAGAGCCATGTGGGCATGCGTTCTAAGGTGGGTTTGTATGAAACTTGCTCTGTCGACAATTTTGCTCCCCGGTCAATTTCGTACACTAACCGATTTCTAATTTTCAATTCTATATCACACATAATAGGTAGGTCTAACCTAACCCTAAGCCGAACCTATAAGGCAATTGCAACCATAACCTTAAAAATATATATTATGACCAACAACAAAAAAAGGAGTTGGACCACCTTACAAGGGAGCTTTGCAATATAAAGCTACATAAAGATACATTCTAATGATCAGACAGTTGACTTAAAAACCTAATGTCGAGTGGAAAGGAAAACAGCGTGGCTTTCAAATGAAATTACCAATAATATTATTTTAAATGGTATGAAACTCCACTCCCGGTTTGATATATCCCGAGGTTTATTTAATCACGGGTTTTATCAGAAAACCTGATGTTAACGCATTTTGGTCAAATACAACCGATATTGTACTGAATATCATCCACATTTTAAATATCACCATAATACTGGCAAGAACTGCTCGTCTTTTTCTTCAGATGATTGGATTCACCAAGTTTCAATCCTCCTCGTTCCCTTGCCATTAGCATCAAGAAAAATATTCATTATCGTCGATTTTAACCTTAAACGATCCAATTCTTTGCATCTTTCATCTTTGTCCGCTTATATTTTTGTCATCTATCTTCATCTTTCACTTATTACTCCACTGATTTTCATATTACTTTTCAAGATCATTCCTTCTCTTCGTCCTTGGCATATCCTTTTTACCACGACACTGACGAATTCGGTTCATAGGCAGTGCCCTGGATAATCAGAGATGATCGTTGTTGTGGCATTTCTGACAGGATTGGGCCGCTATTTTTAACACTCGCCACCCGCACCTGACCGATACTGAGATTAAGTTACGCATGAATGAAGTCCTAGAAATAATCTACCACTTCTCGCCGTGTTTTCTCCGGGCAGAGATTTTATTCACAAACAAAATATTTTGGGGGCTCCAAATTATCAATGCCTTGGGGCTAAAAGATAAACATAAGCACACAGAAAACAAAAAATTACGGTCAATCTATTTCATTTGAAAAATGTATAGCAAGTTTATATCTTACACAAGAACGATTATGGAGAAGAAAGAGAGAGGCTACATTGGTTTATCCCCCCCCCCCCCCCCCCCCCCCGAGTACAAATATCTTTCGTCTGATTATTCGTTTTTAAAGCATAAGATAGTAGGACTCATTCACATAACCACACCTCATATTTATTTTGGTTGCAATAATGTTGTTTCCATTGTGGAGGGCATTAGTGCTGCCATAGTGTAGCGATAATCGCTGTTGCTGTGTAGGAGATAACTGGCTGGTTTGAATTCAGCCAGTTGGACATTATACATCTTTTCCGTTATGAATGCATGTTGCAGCACAAAAATTAAGTGGTTTGAAAAAATGCATGAATCAGGAGATTTCTTTCCACATGTAACCTTCTCTTGAGGTTTCATTGAACATGAAGGTTTTTTTCTTTCCATTTTCCATTGTTAATATTTCTCATTTCATCTTTAGTAGATGTGAATACTGCATACACTGTCTCAGCCTACCTTTCATGACTTGCGATTCTCAAACTATATAGAAAACGTTTTATTAGACGTGTATAATGCGCACGCATGAAATAACTTTTTGAAATATATACATTTGTGAATATATTTGTATCACCTCTCTTTCTCTCTCTCTCTCTCTCTCTTTTCTTTCTGGACTTTCCAGCTTTACGCTGTCAACTTGTAAAGTTGATGGAAAATATTATATTGCTGCATTGATTTATGTATGTCACGAGATATACATTACCAGTTTTTACGATTCTGTGGGGAATTTTGTATTATTACATATTTCAAATGTCAACTGTTGCCCATAATGTTGGATTCATTTTTGTTCTCAGAACTTTATTGATCAGTTTAAAGATTCATAGACATTGATCTGTAAAGTTCTGATAAGATTTAAAGTTTGTCTATACAAAATAAATGCTTTCGTAACAGAAGATTTTTGGATTACAAATTATTCTATAGGAAATAGGTGCATCATCCATAAGTAAGCAGCCATACGTGCGTCCCATGTAATAACAAATTCCAAGAACCAAATCTACTTATGACTTCGTAATGAGGGCAGCGAGCAAAGCTTTTCAAAGAACGCGCGTTTCATTTTAGGTTCCGGTATTTGAGTGAAGTTTTACGTGTGTCATTTTGTGCTCAACTTGTTTGTACGTGCGTATGCATCAGCTTGCTGCGTGATGCATACCGGACTTAGTGAACAACAGAAAGATATAAGACACGTATTAAGGTGATCCCTATATCAAGAAGCTTTAAGATGCAGCACCAGGGTCTCTGTCTCTTGGGGATAATTTGGTACACCTTTTATTTATTCATACGTGGCAGACCGTTAGCATTTACCGTAAACGTCACTGACAATACAGAAGGGAGAACGGACTGGTTGATGATTTACAATATACATGTCAGTGAAACAACAACTTGAACAGCCTCAGAGCTGTTTCATAGTGATTACGTTTGTGTCACTAACCATAAATTTCATTATGTATTCATATATCGTGTTTGAAATTCCCAATCCTGTTCCTCCATTTAGAATTCTCTCTTTTTCCAATTGTGTTTCCCCCTAAACTTTAGTGCCTTTAACACCAGACTTCTCTCATCACAATGATATTAATACCAAATTTTGTACGCAATATTATTGTCAATAAACAAACTGAAACATAATCAAAGACAGACGAAACAAGCAATGAAAAAAAAAATATGCTAATCATAGCCATTGGTTATTATTACGTGATAATTATATGCGATAAAAACAGAGACAAGGTAAGAAAATAATATTGTAAGTTTTCACTTTAAAAAGTATAATTTATATATATTCAATTCTGCCTCAATTTTCTTCCTCAACACAGAGCATAGAGGTACTTTATGGTAGATTTCAGAATGATGATTTACATTAAAAGTGAAATCCTAATTTACTCCCTCACCACTCTACGGAAGATAATTATCTTCGTAATGTACGAAATACACCTCTCTGCGCCATACATAATGTCGTTATCCATGGAAATAGGCCTAATTATATATTTGAATGGATCACTTAATATAGGGATATACAGTTAGGGCATGCAATGACGGGTCCATAATTTGATAATTGCTATCGGTATGACGTGTATTGTCTGTCTGTACATTTTGTGAAATCTATTCGCAAAACTCCCAATAGATAGCAATGGAGAAAAACAAAGGTCAGATGTATTAGCTCGCTCATGTACTATAACACCCTTTCTTTGTGTCTCTTCATTCAGTCCAAAATATTCCATACAAAAGTTCCATTGCATGGTATGGTCTGTGGTCATATAAATCATACCTCTTACATATATTAGGTATCACATCCTATAATGGTAGTGTAGTCGGTTGGTTTGAGCACAGACTTGACTGACAATGCAAAGTTCGTGGGTTCGATCCCCGACACGGCATTTTGTACATATGCCACTCCATACCCAGGAGAGAAATGGGGACCCGGTACGATGATGAATGCCTTTGTGATAGTAGTAACCATGAGCCCTCACGGCGGCCATATGGTAGGAATACTCTTCAGGGAGTGGAGATGGTGCACACTGTTCATGCATGAATCCGATGATCAGGCTAGTGATAATATCTGTGAAGCGCTTAGAGACGTTATTCGAATTAAGTGCTATTCAGATTTATTATTGTTATTATGAGATTGAAGTGACTTTCATAAGAAGCAGTTTTGAATTACTTTGTCAAGTGGTAAATTTTAGAGGAACATATTTTATAATTGTCACGAGAACATTTTATATAGAAGATTTCATACTAAGTCCATAAAACTAGTGTTACAAATCAACAAATCTCGTATTATACTACCCTGTTCTTCGATATCACTTCATTTGATGACTAAGATTATTAATTTTCTTCAATGTTTTAGCGTTGATTTTTGTTGTAATGCCAACTATGGTAAGTATTTATCTGAAGATATGCTCCCATCCAGATATTGAATATTTTCTACAAAAAAACACGTCTCTTTCCGTCGATAATGCAACGCTTTATTTGATCTAACTTGTTATACACGTACAAAGACGATAATGGGTTATCGTTGTAAGACAAACACCGGGTAGGGTTTATGAAAGAGGTATGATATTTGCCTAGACAAGAGATATAGATAGTTGAAGATAATGCATCGCACAGGTGTTCAAGTCTTTAAAACTTCACATACTGCATTAATGAATGGAGATCACTCAACAACAAGTTATTCTAGATAATGTAGGCTATGTCTCCTAGTGTCTAACAATATTGGTTCATTCAATTCTGCTTTATTCTTATCCATGATTATTCAAATGGCTTATGAGCAAATTATTTCCTTAAGATGCGGGGTTAGACGAGTCAAAGTGATACATTGAGTGATGAAACTGTATTTTGTACGCTTTGTTTCTTTCTTTTAACCTCTTACGACAAGAGAAAAAAAAATCAATGGCTATCACGTGGACAAAAATTGTTATGATACCAATAAATGCGGGGATTATTACTTGAGTGCGCATTTATTTAGTGATATTTTCAGTAGACCCAATTGTTATTACCCTTGTATGCAATCTAAAACAGTTGAATGTTATAATTATGTATTGGTTAAAATTTGTCCAACACTGGGTAATATGTCAAGCAACCAAAATGAATGCTCCTTTTCATTCAGTATTGGGTACAGTTTATCAAACTTTTTAGAGGCAAGAGTGCGGGGTAGAGCAACGATCATAACAAAAAATATCAACGCTAGGCACTAAAAATAACGAATGTGAGCAAGACCAAAGAATGATGCATGTGCTGTAATTTTCACTCTCTCGGACAACATAATGTAATGTCTTTGTAGTGATAGGTAACTGTACATCGGGAATGGCTGACTTGATGCAGTTTACGAATAGTTCTTACAGTTTTCTTATTCACACATAGATGATTCTAAGTTTCTAAGTATCAATTGGATCCAAAAGAGCGTGGCAGGGATACAGTGATCTAGATAGACGGCTTACTTCGAATCATTGGGTCATCGCGTTGGGTAGGGTGATCGCGTTATCTTTATGAAAAAATGCCCCTTTATTCCAACAAATTATTGCAGTACAAAAGATAATAGCAGGTGCATGAAATTATTCATCAACACACACAACTGTGAAGGAAGCATCCATGAATTTGAATACGTTTACTTGATAAACAAATTCGCATAGTACGTCACGTAATCAAGAAAATGGCGATGCCCATGTAGTGCTGAGAAACTGTACATTATTCTTGCTTTATACCTCTCACAAGAATGCAATAAATCTATCAGAATAACTAAAGTTATTTCTGTTACGATATACGATATCCGATATATCCGGTATCCGTCGTAGTTCAATAAAGATGGTCACCATCATCACAAACCTGACTGCCGACTCGTCTATTATCATGAGTATCTACCAAATCTAAGACCCTCGAACTCATCAATTTCTTGGGGTGAAAATTCTTTTAATTACTTCGGAACGTATTTCGAACCATAATGCAAACGCGAATAACTATTTATTGATCTGTTTTTGGAGCTACTTCTTCCTAGACACAAACCAAAGAATAATGGCATTCATGCACCTGCTCCGAATTGTATAGTTTCAATAGACGGAGAGCCAGTTACAACATTTGCTGCTGCTATGTCGAGAAATACTCCTGCAAGCTTGCAGTCGTCAAAAGAAACAGCAGGCCAGTCTCATATAATACATACCGGTTTACTTAAATATTCAAATGTATGGATATTTCTTTTCTGGGGACCCAGTGACTGAATTACGGAAAGCCTCAGACAAAGATTGTGCTATTATAGGAAACCGCTACATTATTTTCATTCGTGAATGCTTTTTCAATAGCCATTGGTGCTAAATTGTCAATAAACATTTGACAATGATTGGATCCACAGTGCACAAATTAGCTGTTGCCGTGACGGGAAGCCTCGAGTTGGCTTTTTGTTCCTCAAAGTGCAATCTTTGTTTGTGAGGCATGCATTTAACTTAAGTATACTGAAAGACACCTTGTTATACTGGTCTTGTGTGCGCATAAAAGTGAGTGCGTTTGTGAACATTCGCTCATTGGAAGCATTAAACAATTACCACCTTGTATCAAGTTATCATGAAATCTAAAATGGCATCATCTCCATCTCCATATTATACTGTAAATGGAATTGAATTAACATTCTTCAAACTCCAACAAAATCAGTGGAACATCAAGTTGTTCAAAAATAGGTTTTAAGACAACAATGTAAGCAGGGATGTAGGCATACATTATGAATCGGGCAGACACATGAGGATGTGTTACTCATAGCAAGGAGCAACGGAAATGGATCGCAGTTTGACAAAAAAGACAATACAATCATGACCTATGGAAATATGATTTCTCTATTCACAGTACTTGGTTAACAAATAATAAATTAAACATTGGTTTCACACAGCTAGTTCGTGTTTTACAAAAAGAAACGTGTATAAACTCACGCGACATGTTGAAGGGGTTGATTGATCAGATCACTCAAGTTGTGCGCAAACGAATAATCCACTTTAATTTCAACGAGTAAGTTCGGTTGGCGAAAACAAAGTAAATTACAACTCAGTATGTAAGTTATTCAAGCAGAACAAGATCATCGTGTCCATGTAGGCACCATCAAAATCTGCATCATTGGTGGTTGGGTGCTCCTAGAAATATCCATTTGATTTGGTGCTCATTTCGGCATCGTGCTTTGCATTCAATTCTGGTATCGGGTCACCTCGCACTCAAAACACTACTGCACAACTTTTTACCTCAGCAATTTATCACTGATCATTCATGAGTATAATTTGGTGTTCATAAACATTTTGCGATCAAGTAAACAACTGTTTGAAAGTATAAATGTATCAATCCAAATGAACTGAACATCGACAGTGCTAGTTGATGTTAAGTTGCCTAGCAGACGATATTATTTTGTTGGCGCCAAATTTACACGTTCACTTGTGACGCGCTGAACGGGTATCTGCCGGTGAAGTCCGCTGATGGCATGTACGTGCAGATAACACACACACACACATACACTGATCGTACATGCGATAAACTCAATCTACGTCATGGAGGTTTTGGCGCCGCTTTTAATATTACCCATTTTTTTTTACTCCTTCTCATGATCTCCCTCACACCACATTAATTTATATGAAGCAATTATAGTTTTAGAGAAGAGATTCACATTTGAATAGTGAGTTTTTATCACGGGAAGTAGGCATTCTATAATGTTGATATATAAGACTGGTATCTAGCCTTGTGAACACAAGGATATTAAAAGTGTTTATTGTTATTGTTGTGACATTCATTATAATTGAAGGTCCCCTTGGCAATGTGCAACTTTGGAGACCAAACAAGCATTTTGATAAGTATTTTGAATAGTTCCAAAACTGTTGGAACAATGTTTCAAATTATTTTTATCGTATACAGCAAAAAATGATAATGTACATTAGACCTTAATTGACTCAGCATGATTGGGAAAATGAATGGCTCTTTGTAGAGTGAAGGGTATATAATTATGATAGATATTAGGTTAATAAATGAAAAAGTTCCATTAAGGGAGTGATATTGAAAATGACAAAACCTGTGTCCATTGGGTGAAATCTAGCTGTTAGAATTCAATAAAGTAAACCTTTGATTTGATTTAGGTGCGGTGGCCAGGCCACACTGCAATTATCTCTCAATTTCAGCTTGGAGGTAATGAACAGTCTAATTTGCCAATGCCTCTGCTGCCATGTGTGTGTGTGTTATGAAAAACTATTCCACCAGTCTCCACAAATTGGAACGCATGCATGGTTGGTGACTTGAAAGGGGGAAAGAGAACCTAGGGACGTTATGTTTATTCAATGAACTCTTCGGGATATTTCATAAGTTTTAAGATTGAATCGCCTAGTTCTTAAACAACAACAAATTCTGATCAACGAGTAAGGTTGACTAAAGATGTCTTTGTGCGTAAGACATTATAAACCGTGATTGCATTTTCTCTCAATACTCTGGACAGGCAAATACGTTCTACCATTTAGATGCTTCACTAGAGATCAACTGATATTAATCTCTTTGAAATATGTCACTTTGAATAAACCAGAACAAAAATTCAAAATTTGATTTAGCTATGTTGGTGAAGCTCATTAAAATCGTTTTTAAACGTGGCTTGTTGTCCTGCGCATTCTCCAAGGCTTGCTTAGACCTAAGTTTGAGTGCGGTGAATCTTGTTAACAAACCACGATGATTCATTAGATTGCTGTGTCACGTTTCCTTCTATCCTTGCGGTAGAGATTCAATCAGGACCACATACATCTATAAAACATTTGTTTCGATTCGCGGGGGAGCAACTGCATGTTTTAAAACTCTCAATGATGTAGTCGTTGTGCTTCAACGTGATCGCGAAGATATTCAAGAAATTAACTAAATTAATTAAATTAATTTCAATCTATTTTGAAGCAATCTAACCCCCAACCTTATTATTTGAATAGAGAACATAAAGTGAATCATAGCAACAATCAGAGAATTCGTTTCTGACCATTCGAACCTTACCCCAAACTAATGTACATAGTAATTTCCGTTATAATTATTTCTCTCAGAGGGATTCGTCATAATTGATGCAGTACACAAGTAGGTAAATTATCAAAAAGAAGATCTTATAAGAAATACCGTAGGCCATTTTCTAAACATTCAATCTAATTTTAAGTAATGCATACATTCACGTACCTACTTATTCAATCATTTATATCGATTCTATGTATCTTTTTTCTAATCTTTCCACATTTGTAAATGATTATTATACATATATTTGTAAAACAAAAATATTCATGGACCACGTGAATGAAGTTTTTTAATAAATACTCCCCAAAATACAAATTCAATACCCTATGTAGTATTGCCTGCAGAAATCGTAGTTAGATTATGCTATTGAAATTACCTTAGTTGATTTCTTGAAAGTCTAAGCGATCATGATTGTTTACCGCATGATGTTTTGCATGATGAAAAAGAAAAAACATATATTTTGTATTAAGGGGAAGAGTGGAGCAAGGTCTATTTTTAATTGAATGCTAGACTCATAACAATCTCTGGCTGATTTTGTGTCTCGAAGAGCCAAGGACATGTTACAGATGCATATTCTTTGCTATTACTTCTTTCTTTTTCTATATATCTAATTTTATCTATCTCTCCGTTTCTCCTCCTTGTATGGAGTATGGAGCAAAATACAATTAAATTAAATGTGTAACCATGCATCATGCTTGACACTATATTTGAAGGAAACGTGAAGTAATTACAAAATTATTTCCCATCCGTCATGTTTCCATAAACAAGGTCAACGAAGCAGCTAGTTTACTGATTGACATCAAGGCATTAGGTTAATTGATATACCACTATATAGTGCTAATCATGTGTCCTTCTATTATGTCTATATCTCCTGAGTTATTATACATCAGATAGTGTTATTACTGCAATTAGCGTAATGGATTTTTACGAGACTAATATAGAAACATGTGTGTCGTGACATAATTATATCCTCCTATAGATTTTATTTTCAAAGATAGGATATAAGCTCAAAACGCACCTTTCTGAAGCACAATTCTTTTCCATTGAATTTATTTGTTAAGGCTTGCAGTAAACATGGAAAATTCCTATTTTCTTAATCAATTGTCAACATATACATGTCAATATTTCCATCAACAAAGACCTTATAAACGTCAAATTGAATCCTTCATAGTGAACAATTTTAAGCCTGTATGATTTTAATCTCTAATTTGGCCAGTACAAGGTAATCTCGTATATTCATTTTTGTTTTATTGTAGGCCTACTTTAGACATTTCTCTGTCGCCAACAACTAGTGTCGCTTCTACAGGGCAACAATACACAGCTGCTTTCGTCTTTCTTTGTCAATACACTTATTGACATATAGTGCTTAAGGATGTTTCTGAAAGAATAATGTTTCCTTAACGATTGTATGTTCATATTCACATCGCTGTCTAACCATATATTATTCCGTAAACAATATATGAACTCACTCTGTCTTCTCCCACTAAACATCCTGAATTCGAATAATTACATACAATGTTATTTCAAGAATGGCGTAAGCTGATACACATGTATGCCTTGATGGTTAATTTGATTCAGGTTTAATCTGTAGCCTCCAGAATAATTCAATTAAATTAACCCCATCATGACGTATTCCATCATTAGATTAAGAGAGGACGATGAAAGCTTTAGATGTGTCCTCCTTTACCAGAATTAGAGTTTGGCCAAAATTTTCAGGGGGCAAAAGTCTGGAATTCATCAGTTGATTACAGACTCTTGAATTCCTAATTGAAATTTAGAGCCTCTCCAATCCAGATTTTCAAACCAAGGAGCGTAACAAAATATGTGCAAATTCCCTGCAGCGACCAAGATTACCGCAATTTTGTTGATTAGAAATGTGCATGACTGCCCTACTTGCAAATTGATCTACTTTCCAGTGCAAGGATTAAACAGTTATAGGAATGTCTTATGTTCAACATTTCACAAAATTTCACTGGTTTAGTACCGATGTCTAATTTGATAAGAATATCTGTAACATGAAAAAACAGGAAGAAAATCATCTCGGCTGGACTCTGATCAGAGACAAGTGGCTCTCATCTAGGAAACAGCACAGACCTACAAGAGCAACATCATGAACACCATCATTTGACAAAGACAGAGACCCAAGTAGTTTCGAAAAAAACAAACACAAGACAATTATTAATATGATAAAATAAATATTTATTTGCTCCTATATTATCATAGCTCAAAAAACGAAGGTTACATTCATTATGTAGATTCAAAGGTCAATCCATTTAAAAACCTTTAGCCTTACACAATGTGTGTTGCTAATTTTATGTTGTGCCCTATTTGTGTACTGTACAAGATGCATGATCTGATGGTTTTTATTTTCATGTCATTTTCCATAAGTATATAAGTGAGGAAATTGTAAAAAGTTGGCTTATTTTCAGGATCCTACTACCATTTCTTGCGTATATTGAAACGCACATGCTTTCTACTTTGAAAACTTCCAAACTTCGTAATACAACCTACTGGTTTAAAACCACCATCAAGAGGAGAGTAACTCTCTTTATTTTTATTAATATAATTAACATATAAGATGCAAAATAAAAGGAAGAACTAATTAATTACCAACTTTAAAAACATTGTCGCCCAAACTTATTCCGATGAGGAGCATCAAAGGGACAAGATTGGTCCATAGTTTGTCACGTGAAATCGATTGGGAGGATCATAATGAGAATATTTCACTGCCAGGCATTTTTCAGTGGTCTTATTGATCCAAGCATCACCAAGCGCACCTCTTTAGTTGGTGATGCATTATGGGACATGGCTGTCGACACATCAGGAAATTGTGAGCAGCAGATGGCAGTATACGTAAATCTGAAGTAGTGTCAGGAGAATACGCTGCCTTTAAAGGACTAAAAGAATAACTCTAAAACCCAATTGTAAGTTTGTCATAAAACATCACATAAGAGCCCGTCACAATTGAAATTGCATTAATTGACATGACTTGTAGGCTTCATATAGTTCTCTTTTCTCATTCACCTAGCCTTAGACTGAAATTTCCATGGATGCTTTGTAATGGAAATCAATCAACAAAAAATTACTGGGACATTCTTAGATGACATAAAATCATACATCAAATATATATGAGACATTCAGATGGATACGGATTAAAGAGCATTAAGGGGGAAAGATGATCTTATATCACAGACTCCAAGGGAGTTTAACAAGGAGTTAACATTCATGCTTGTGCATACCGGTATGTATTTTTTGACTAATCCCATCACCAGTTTCTTTTGCCTTGCAGTATTTACACCTGCAATATCTCATTACAGGAGTTTTTATTAAACACTTAGATCTGATTATAGTCTAATAATATAGAACTCAAAACATACAAAGGTAAGACCAATTTTGTTGTAATGATTGGTCCCATTTAAGAGTAAATCTTTCATCTCCTTGATTGATCGATATCCATATGACCTAGTGTTGACTATCAATAGTCTGTGTGGAACCAGAAGAGTGTTAACTCTGTAAACAATGATACTTCAACTGTACACTATACTGGCTTTAAACAGATCACATGCAACTTACACCAGTCATGTCATTGAACTTGAAAACATGTATGATAAAATATTATCCTTACACATTTTTTCAAGGTACAACCTCTGCATACAAAATATTCAACACCCAATCAATAGTACTTCTACAGGCCAATAAGGGTCTATCGGATTTCCTAAAACCCAGAAATGAAACAATATCTCTTATTCCTTAATGCCTTTTATGCTGCAGACAACATTAATCCTGCCAAAAATTGCAACAATGAAATCAATGATTGAACTAAGAATAAATCATTCTTTCATCCAGTATCTAAAACAGGTACACATATTCTTATGAATGTTCCCACTGGAGATAATTTACACTCAATCCAACAAATAGACAAAGAAAGAAAGTTTCATTTTGCAGAATCGTTGATAAACTTAATGGCAAGGAAAAATTTAATCCTGACAAACTTGATTGCTTGCTTTGTTGCAAAGCCCATCCATCACACAGCCCATATCATCAGTGGACAAAAGTACAACTTCTGAGTTGTGCAACGTGTTGGATACAACAGATATTATCCAAGAATAGTCCTGCATGTTTCCCCATAGCTGGGTATATGAGAGATGTATGCCTCATCAGCACAACTGCATTATCATTCAAGCAAAGAGTAACATCTAAATGTTCATGGTGACAGACCAGATGGTAAAAGCCTTCACAATTCTTCATCTCCTTGATCAACATTCTGTCAACTCATACATGATCAAAGACTGAGAGAAAGCTTGGAGTCACTCTTCAGTGCTAAGGCAGTATTCGTCAGTAGTCCATCCATTCTTTCATGTATATACATGTTGAAGGTGATATGGCTCCACCCTCATAACATTGATTGAAGACCTGCACACAAAGAGAGAGGGAGAGGAAAGAAGAGAGATAGAGGGGTGTAAAAAAAAAAAAAGGGACATTGTCTCATCCAAACTTTTTCCATCTGTTTTATAGTTTGCATCTTCTTACACATGCTCACAGCAATCTGATCAATAAAATTTGTTTGTAGTCAACCAGGATAAAACAAAATATATAAAGTTTACAAACTGTAATTTAACCAAAAAAAAAATCATAGGTGAGATGCCCCTACAATAAACAGAGTTGGAAAAAATGGAGAAAAAACACGTTTAATAAAACAAGCTTCCTAAATAAACAAGTATATTCTTATTTCATGGGCATTTATTTCAGGAATTAAATCATAAACAGATCATTTGGATATGGTACATGGATTTTATTTTTTCTCCTTAAAACAGCATCTGCTAAAATATTCATAGTACTCATAAATACTCAATATTTAGCCATACCCAAAACTAAAACATCATTATCTACTTACTGGACAAACTCCACAAGGTGACCTCATCAACCCAGTGGGTTGGGTCAAAGGTTGAATGGCACGGTAGAGCTTAGAGGATGAATCTGATGATGATGTACCTGCTCCAGCACTGATGGTCATCTCAACCTTACCATCATAGATGAGTGTGTTTAAAATGGTATTGATGTCGTCAACTGATAAATCAACCTGATACAAAAGAAAACAGAGTTTGAAAGAGGCATTAAATGATGATCATATTAATTTTACCATCATAGCTTAGTATGTCTAAGATGTAGAAAATCTCTACTAGAGATGTCAGCAACTGATAAATCAACCTGATAAGAAAGTTTGAGAGAGGTGGTAATATTCAAGGAGTTATCACTAAACTTTAAAACATATCTTTTAGTCATGAATCAGTGCATTCAAATTTAAAGATGAAGTTGAGTTCTGGTCATGCGGTTGCATTGTGAAAGAAACAGTGTGGAATCGACCAGAAAAGGTTGATCATCTAGCATATAAGAATTTGTGTGTATTGCAAGGTTCTGGAATCATCAAAATGATAAGAAATTTGGCCAAGTCTTGGTAAAGTTACAAACACTGTACACAGAAAGATGTATATCGGACTACACGAACACGTGGCGTAAAAATCCTACCCTGGATTTTTACGATGTAAGATGACATATTTAAAATATGAAGGCATTTGAAGAGCCATGCTTTTCAGGGAACTTGTCTTATCTGATGTTCTTCCACACTTGCATAATAAGAATGATAACGCTCACAAATTATTTTTCACCTCTTCCCAGGACTCGACCTTCCCTTTAAAATGCCTGTTAGTATTGTCTTAATACCGTTAATACGTGTCACCTTTCACCAAATAAAAGAACAGCACATCTACAAGATGGTATGATCGTCAACCGATGGACATGCTGTAACTGCTGATGGTGCTTTGGAGATGCCGCAATCATGAATTCTGTCTTGTCCTGGTTAAATTTCAGTTTATTAGCCAAAATCCATGAATGAACATCAGACATATACTGTTGTACTTTGCGCAATGTATTGTTGATGCTTTGGGGAACCTTCAGATTACATGCGCAGTATATCTGAATGTCATCAGCATAAATATGGTGTCAGACATTATATTTATGTTAGATATCTACCACTGGCTGAAGCTACATGTTAATGCACCGAGGGCCTATCACAGAGCCTTGGGGGATACCATATTCTAGACAAAGTTCGTCTGATGTTGAATCATGTATTCGCAAACGATATCTACAATGCTAAAGGTAGGACTTGAACCAGGCTAGTGCAGATCCATTGATTCCACACCATTGTTGTAATCTGCTGAGTAACAAACTGTGATTGACCATATCAAAGGCAGCTGACAGATCAAGAAGGATCACAAAGACTGCCTGTTGATACATCAGTTTCACAAACGAATAAATTATAAGAAAAAACATACTACATGAATAGCACCCCTACCTTGCTGATCCTTAGTTCAGTGATGAATTTCCAGACCTCTTCAGGCGAAACAAATGATCTGTTTCTCTTCAATAGGGGGTCAAGCTGAAGCGCTGAAACACTTTCAACCTATGATTGTAAGGGAGAAAATCACAAAGAAGGCATAAGTGAACAGGGTTATCCTACAGTATGTACATGTACATGTATTATGTATTAAAGCTATAATGATGACATAGATGTGCACAGGGTAGGTTTCAAAAAGGATTCAAAATGTAGAAGTACAGGATATCAGCCTAATGGCAATCTATGGTACATTTTTTTTCCTCCTGCAAATATTAGCTGTGCACTCAACGGAAAGATACACATTAAGATACATAGAAATATAGAACAATTTACAGTGAGGTCATCAACCATTTTGCAAGTAAAATCTGAGTGTGTAAGAAAAGGCAATTTTTAATTTTCTTCTTCAAATAAATCATGTAGTGCATGCAGTGTGAATTTTCTGTCATATAAAAACATTTATGCTCATTTAAAAAAGTGGAACAGAAAATCAAGAATTTATATGACTCATGAAAGTCAATATAACATAACTGTCAGAGAAAATTTGTTGAACAAAAATAAGCTAAATATATACAGAGATGGCTATATAATAGGGAACCAACCTTTTGTTGTAGAAACTTGAAACACTGTTGGTTCAGGACTTCAACAAATTCTGACTCAAACTCCTGATCGCTATACCATGTTCCTCCAGTCACAGAAGGGTCAGGGGTCAAATTAAACAGCATGTAAGCCTTTTTCCTTGCTGCCTGGAGATTCAAATGAAACATGATATGTGTCCTCTTAATCTACTTTTTATCATCCAACCTACAAAAAAATGCTCAAAAAAGAGATAATTGGATAAGTATGTGATAAACATACTAAATAGGGTATAGTAATCAGTAAAACTTGTACAAAATACATTTGATCATCTCAACAGCAGGCAACTACAGAATTTGACGAAGATGGGCTGATCAGTGTCGGACATTAAAACCAAATAATGATTTCAAATTAAGTCGTAGTCAGACACATGAATTTTGTTTACTTTCTCATTAGTCTCAATAGGAATCATACTGTTTTTTCCTTAATAAATCACTTGATATAGAGTTCCGAAGCTTTGACGTCATTACATTATTTTTTTAGAATTTCTCAATTTTTTCTTCATTTTCCGAAAGAGCATCAAAAATAATGTCCAAATGTCGAAAACCAATTGAATATGTTAAGTATTGGCTGAGAAAAGTCCATCTGAATAAAAAGATTGCCTATAGGAGCCAGAGCATACAACACGGAGTTCCCATAGGACATATATTTATTCAGAAGGTCATATCTCAGCCAATACTTAACATATTCAATTGGTTTTCAACATTTGGACATTACTGTTAATGCACTTTCAGAAAATGAAGACAAAATTGAGAAATTCTAAAATTAGATTTTTGATGACGTCACACTTCACCACTCTATTGATGAAAGTTTCACACTTAATCAAGTTCTTTTAATTTTTCTGAAGCATACATGGAAGTGTGCCCTAGTCATCGCTTGTATTACTTAGACAAATACCTACCCCAACAGACTTGACAGCCTTGATGAGTTTCCTGCTCTCCAGATTCTTCAAGATCTTGTTGAGTTGAGTAAGCTGTAGATTGCTCTTCAATCTGATGTCTCTGGTCCATATTCCTTTGTTTCCTGATTGCTCAATGATCTGATACACCAGCCGTTCTTGATTGTCTGCTCCTTTGATTTTACTATCAAAGATTAGAAAAACATGACAGATTGTTAAAGCTCCAAGATGGTTACAACTTTTGAATGTGGTCTACAAGCATGGCAGATCAAAAACTATGAAATACCACATGAAAAGCACAATCCATGGATAAGAAGATAATGGAGGGTATGAATACTTAATGATGCAGGTTAAGGGTGTGTAGAAGTTTTTGGTAATTATGTTGTCAATATAATTTCCCCAAAGTTAGGACAACAAATTACATAAGTTCAAAATGTATGCCACATCTTTGCAATTCTGTAATAAGTACTGGTTTACTATTCAGACATTAAAAGCTGCAATAAAAGTTAATATCCAATCAGCTACATGAGGGTACTATATTTTATTCAGTTATAAGGCAGATAACAGTCTCTATATTAACATTTTTTTATTTCTTCACAAATAAAGATGGAAAATTACCTCACAACACCAGGATCCTTTAAACGGTACATCAGTTCATTGCTTGTCTTCACTAAGTCTATTTTACCCTTTAAAAGAAAACAAGAGGGGAAATATAATACTGGCTACCAACAGAGTACAGTCATGAAGGAAAAAAAACTATAGCATATAAAATGTCAACAATAAGTCTTGAACAAATTAAACTGCATTGTGCCTGGAAGGAAAGTGGTCTAGGACATCACAACCTTTATCACAATCTAAATACGTAATAGAAAGCACATTGGGAATAGATTCACAGATTTGGAATAAACATAAAATTACATAAACATTGAACGAAAACTTAACTGTCATTAATCCAGACGTTTGCTCATAATTCAATGATTGAGAAAAAAGTCTGATTTATCATGAATACCAGAAACAATCTTTTACTTTTATGGGCAATTTAACTGTTCTACAATCTTTTGAATGATATACATGTACTAGTTCTAATTTTACAATTTTACAATTTAGTAACATGTCAAAAATAACTTTTTCAATTCGTTTAAGAAATACAAAAAATGAAAAATCTCACCGAAGAAAGAAGTCTGTTGACAGCTGATACTCTCTGCCGAGTATCAACATTGGGCAACTCCTTCTGAAGAGTTGAGTCTGCAATGCCATCTGGATTTTGTTTGCACAATTCCAAAATTCTAAAATATTGACAAGAAAAAGGATCATATTTCATAAATTAATGGTAGCTGTTCATAAGTTTTATTACAAAAGTAATTTTTTTTTACATACCAACCAACAGTCTAATTTTCAAAGTTTCACATAGCTTTTGGAAAGTCTTTCATGATACAGATTTTAAATCAATAACCTTTCTGCTCATGTCGTTAAAACAAAGGATCGTTTATTTTCCTTTTCCTCAGCACTACATCCTAACTTATGGATCCTGCTGAGTATCGCTATAGAAGTAGAAGTAGAAATCTTGAAGGGTCTGTATGCAGTTTGGGGGACAGTAGAAGTCATAACCATTACCACTCTCACAAATGTCTTTCGAACAGTGGTAATATTGTAGTGTTCCTTTTATAGTTTTATCTGGGGAATCTCTGAAGCGAGATGGAAAGAACTGTCAGGTGTGGGGAATATTTACTTTACTTACTCTACTCACTTTAAGTTTAAAGTAAAGTAAAGTAGATCTTAGTAAAGTATAAGTTTAAAAAAATGAAATAAACAGAAAGTCAGAATTGACTGATCGCTTTGCTTGGGGCAATACTAAAAAAAATATTGTGAATAGCATATCATTATATTTATAGGTCCTCTAGAGAGAATCTCTGATTTTCTGCTTTCCTCTAGATTAATTAGGTTAAAAGGTACGATTTCCCTTTAAAGAGACAGAAATGGCTTTTGGTCTACTCATGTCTCATGATCCTCTGAACTCTGTAAGACTAATGCCTGGATTACATTTGGCGCCCGGGCGCACGATAAATTGGTCTACGATTTTGGGGGCATCGTAGGAGGCTACGATGTTTGTGTTTACATTATCTAAGGACATCGTGCCATTTCTTGTATTGGCCCTCGGGGGCAGACCGGGACACATCCGTACAGAGGCTGCTCGGAGATTGTACGGAAATCATGGAATTTCAGTGCAACACCCGTGCAGTCTCTGCAACCTCCGCACAGAAATCGTACGGAGCTCGTGCAGCTTTCGTGCAGAGGTTGCGCGGAGAAGGCGCACTGACCGTGCAGCCTCCGTGCTGTTTTTTTGGCGTCCCCCATGTTCACTGAAAAATTGCGCGTTTGCTACACGATCAGCGTGAGGCCTCCACGCAATGCCCGTGCAGGGATTGTGCAATGCCACCTACGACATGTCTACGGGCTACGGGCTACAGGCTTACGATTTTTCAAATTTGTTTAACTCCCCCGAAACAAAATCATAGTCGCCTCCTGCCTCCCCACGGAGGCCGCACGGAAAAGGGGATAAATCATACGGGCAAGATACGGGCCCCGTAGACTAATCGCAAGCGAAATGTAATCCAGGCATCAGAGTAAGCACACATTAATAGATCACATGTGGGACTACTGTAGGGATGTTACAAAAAAAATTAATCTCAGAATTCAAGCTCCTGCTTTATGCCATTCGACAGAGCTTGATAAGACCTTTTATTTGATGCCTCATTCATCATAATAGCCCCAGTAATAAGAAAGTTATGCCAATTTTAAACGCCCGGAAATCATGTATTTAATTGCTTTGTTTTCCTTTGTTTTTAAACCAAAAGTTGTGATCTCAAATGTGACCGAAAGATTCTATTTCATGACATAAAATTACCCCAAAATGTATGTAAATACACAAAAAACGCTAATCGGGCCGTCATTTTTGCATGACATTTTCACATTCCTCATCCAAAAAAACATATTTCTAATCGTTAGATTTTGCTGAAATTTCACCAAAAGCAAATTCACATGTTAACCAATCGGTCTAGATACTTTTTTTCAAATCCTGTAGGTAGGATCAGGGTACAGAATGGCACTAAACACGGCTCTTGTGAAACAGTGCAGCAAAACAAACCACCGAAAACATAAATCATAAAAAGTTTAGTATGAAATGAAAGATAACAATGTCATTCTTCTCATCCAATAGAAATCATGAAACAAAAATCTAATCAGCCCATCAAAAGATCACATTTACGTAGGCTATCCAAATTGGTCTCCAATAGTGCATAACAGCCCCATGACAGAAACCTTCTTGGCGAAAGCACACACATTGTAACATACCTAACTACTGTATTTCAATCACATCTCAATAAACATTCCCAATTTTAAACACATCATGCAAAATTGAAGGATTCTTCATTTCCAAAATAAACATGTGTCATCATTCATACCTCTCTTCTAGATTCATAGCATCTGGAGCTTCCTGTTTTTCTTCAGCACTCATTTTGTTACCCGGTTATGTTTTTTCATGCACATGCACACAGTGGAGTTATTAGGTGAAGAGAAAACACACAAACAAAATGGCGGAAAATAATATTTCATCCATAAAAACGGTGAGTTTTTATCCTTTTTTGTTACTTAGTGTGGATTGTTATGTTGGCTTGATTATTTCAAACGTATTATCATACTTTTATTATCTTTACAGGAAGATTTGGTGGTTGAAGGATGTCGTATGCCGGTGCGAATGGATCAAACGGATGAGTGGCGTAAGTTTGAATGGCTTTATTACACCTTGGTCCCAGATGTTAACTTGTGTGTTGTGTTCGCTAATATAAAGAATTTCTCATTTCATCCCCTCTTTCTCTCTGAGTCTGAGACTCTTCATTTCTTCTTTCACTTTTAAGAGCAGTTTATGGAGTAATGCATGATCTTTTAATATTGTGTTTATTATGTTTTTGTTTTGAATGCATAAATTTCCTAGGGCTGGATAGGACCTAGACCGAATTTTTCTGTCTCTTTCGTTCGTTAGCCTCTTATTGGGGTAGGGTCGGCTCTCTCTTTAGAGACAGAATAGCCCTATACGCTGTAGTGGCCGCGCGTTTGTACTAAGAAACGTTACACAAAACTTGGCCAAACTTAACCCCTAATTTTGATATTTTACTGGATGCATATCCGATGTATTTATACTCCTAAATTTTCTATATAACTTACTACTTCGGTTCCACTTACCAACTTGACGACTTGAATCCGTTTAATGGTCCCTTTTCAGGAAATTATGGGTCAAGATCGACATCCATGAAAAAAATAACGCAACCGGGTCTCATTCCTTCTAGTCTACGCCGAAGGCAAAATGATTATAACGGGAAAACTGTGCATGTCATTACGAACTCGTAGCTCGTGCACAGTTTTTCCGTTATAATCATTTTGCCTTCGGCGTAGACTAGAAGGAATGAGACCCGGTTGCGTTATTTTTTTCATGGATGTCGATCTTGACCCATAATTTCCTGAAAAGGGACCATTAAACGGATTCAAGTCGTCAAGTTGGT
Organism: Strongylocentrotus droebachiensis; assembly: GCA_035222895.1. NCBI lineage: Eukaryota > Metazoa > Echinodermata > Echinoidea > Camarodonta > Strongylocentrotidae > Strongylocentrotus > Strongylocentrotus droebachiensis. The sequence goes on from JAVYIG010005497.1 coordinate 123,800, forward strand.
AAGTGGAACCGAAGTAGTAAGTTATATAGAAAATTTAGGAGTATAAATACATCGGATATGCATCCAGTAAAATATCAAAATTAGGGGTTAAGTTTGGCCAAGTTTTGTGTAACGTTTCTTAGTACAAACGCGCGGCCACTACAGCGTATAGGGCTATTCTGTCTCTAAAGAGAGAGCCGACCCTACCCCAATAAGAGGCTAACGAACGAAAGAGACAGAAAAATTCGGTCTAGATAGGACCAAGTCGGTAGATTCAATTCGGACCCGATTTGTTGCCAATTTGAATTTCATAATCATGATAATGTTCCTTGCCGATACACCCCTTCACGGTTAAGGCCGCCACTTTAATATGCGCTTAAACATTGCGTCATCAATGTTTACAGATGCGCATGGTTGCGTCACTGCCTGCGCTGTAAGCTAGTCACATCATACTTACATGGGCGCCATCTTAATTTACGAGTTTACTCATAAATTAAAATGGCGCCCATGTGTGCATATGCGCAATCTTGTAACCGTAAACCAGTGTATTGCCCCCCCCCCCTACATGTAAATATGAAGTTGATAGATTATAGTGCTGCATTATAGACATTAATACTGTTCAGTGATGATGTTTACACAATTTTGTGATTGAAATACCTTAAAGAGAAGGTTCATTGATTTAAAACACTAACTTTAATGTCATTATTGCAAAGGTGACACTTTGATTGGCCAAGGTTATCAAAAGCCAATGCTTGGAAACATTCAAAGTAATGATTATTAACATTTACAAAACGCTTAGATACAGCCCCGACATAGCACCTGAAAAGGCTCCCCGGTCGCTGCTGAGATATGACGTCACATGTTGAACATGATGTGCACAAGCAGACAATGTCCCATGACATCTCACACAATTTTAGTGCCTGTTTTGTCATCTTTTCTTCAGTTATTTCTCTTACTTCAATACCTTCAGGCGAAATGTTTTATCTATTGCCTCACTCTAAACCCCATGCATGGTATTATTTTGATGAAAAATGCAAGGATTAAAAAAAAAAGGAATACGTCGCTTGTAAACAAATAAGACGCCATTGTATTTTCAGCTGCATACACCGCGGCATGTTCAGCGTTTCAAGAGGGAACAAATGACGTCCATGCTATCATTCCAGAGGTTTTTTAATTTGAAAGTGTGGTTTCTTTGATTGTTCATTAACCCCTATCCTGTGTATTTACAAACAAAAGAATTTAGTTATCAGAATGGGGGTCATATCCCTTTTTGAATGGTGTAAAATTCCATCACATTTATATACACTAAACTCATTATAATTTGAGAAATAAAAGCATTGCAATTATGTTCATTCTTTATGGGATGTCGTCTGCTTGGGCAGGGTTGGTTCATATTGTGACGGCATTAAAGCATCATTGTTTTTCCGGCAAATCTCTCGCATATCCCAGATGCTATGGAGGTTGTTTTATTTGTATTTTTATAAATCACCCGATATGAAGTTGACCTAAAACTTGCATGATGGCCATCTGTTAGCTTACCAGTTTCTAGTAATACGCTATTTGCCATATCCACTAACATTTATGATTTGTACTGTGTACCTCTTGACTTTAAAAAAAATGATCAGTGCATATCAGAAGTTTATCTTATGAATGAGGTAACAGACATCATGGTAAATACTTATTGCAATTCTAACTTCTATTGACCCTTACAATTATTTTGTCCTTGACAAGTGCATGGACAAATAAATTTTGATATCAATTTTTACTATCAAAATTTGTTTTAAAGTTGATTTCATAGAATTTGAATTTGGTGATGTGGGGAGGGGGGGGGGTAAATTGCATGTACCGTATTTGCCGGCGTAAAGGCCGCACCGCCGTATAGGCCGCACCCCCGATTTTGACATTTAAAAAAAAAAAAAAATCGTTTTTTTTTTTTTTTTTTTGGTTGTTGTTGTTTTGTTGTCGAAAACCCACGCGGGGAAGGACCTTCATTTAACATCGAGGTGCAGTTAAAGGCGCTGATTTGTGCTTGTAAACTTGTCACAAAATAATATTAACAATGTCGTTTTTAGAAGAATGTGTAAGATCATTAATGTGAATTAAAAACAAAAGAGTACTAGGTCCTAGGATAGTACCTTGTGGAACACCATTTGTTATATAAAAAAAAATTGAGGAATTATTATTATAAACTACATATTGAGATCTATTAGAAAGATTACTTTCAAACCAAGATGACAGACAAATTTTAGTGTTGTTGTAGTTTCCGAGTGGTGAGTCAACACTGATTACTGAGCTGGGAGACATTGCCAGGCATAGCGCCATAAATCAAAACTAAAAAAAAAAAAAATCTTTTTTTTACTCTTTCGCCGCATAGGCCGCACCCCGACTTTTTGATATTTTTTCTTCCAAAAATACTGCGGCCTATACGCCGGCAAATACGGTAATCCTCTCTTTTTGTTTAAATTGTCTTATTTTGACTCTGTTGTCCTTAAAACAATCACGCACAATATAGATATTGGCCTGAAACCAAAATGGCAATAGTGAAAACTCAAGTAATATTCATCTCTCATTTCTATTACTTGACAGAGCTCCATTATGTTACCATCTTTTTGTCTAGCTTTCATATTTATACTTTGTTTTTTCTATTTGTAACATAGGATTTTCATTATGTTTCTCACTCTTTTACTTGGTTTGATATAGCTCTTGGAGAGATTATCAGTCGCAAGGATACAGATGATGGAGTCCTCTTTTATGTCCATTACATTGATTGTAAGTAATTTTGTTGTGCAGATGTAGGTCTATATTATCATGGAATTATTTATTTTCCTTTAACTATGTCTTGTCTATGGTAATTAATCTTTAAAGGGCATTATTAACATTTTTGAAAAAATAATCAGAAATTTACCCGAATTAGAATAAAATTAACAATAAGTTTTAAAAAATGTCACTGAAAAAAAACCCAGGATTTTAAAGCAATTCTTGCATTTTTCTCCTAAATGCATATATCGAGTAATGTTGAACACAATCAAATAATACAGAATTATAAAAAAAAATTCTCATCATTTATCATTAGGGGGGTTAGGTAAGATTCATTCTTGATTCAACCACCTTTGACTTTTTTCTTTTTACTTGTATCCATAGGTTTTTATAAATGCCCCATGTCTAGAGATCTCTATTCGTTAGTTGATTTAGACGCTGTACTGTTTACCAACATTTTGTAAAATCAATGTTCTTGCCAGTTTCCGCAAGCATTTAAAACCAACAAACTCTATTGCATTTCAGACAACAAGCGTCTTGATGACTGGGTCACTCTGGATAGGCTCAACTTGGAGAAGCTCCAGATGCCACATAAAGAAGCCAAGACTCCACAGAAGGAGATCCTAACACCAAACTGTAGCTCCAGGGCCTCCACCCCTGAGAGGGAACTACCTGCCCTTGCCACATCCTCCCTTGCTGCACCTACCCCGCCCCCAGCACCTATCGTGGTGCATGTGAGTGGAACTTTTAATAACTGAACCTCAGAATATTCACTACTTGAAGTTAGCATTTATATTGAGCTGAACCAACTATAATCCCTTATCTTGACAGGATGAGTTGAAAGAAAGACAACAACAAAATATAGTGGCTAATTTGTAGGTTGTATAAACCTTGAAAAGGATGCTTTTATTAATTCCTGTGTTAATTCTCCCTTTGCTCTTTAAGTCAATATATGATGCACATGTATTGTGAATTTTCTCTTAATATAATCTTGAATAGAGGTTGTCTGGTACAGGAACATGTTCAGAGGATAAGTGTATTTCATGTCTAATCATGAAAAATATTGCTTTAAGTACTTCTATACGTAGGAAATAATGCTTTCATCTCACTTTGCCTCACCTGGTTCATTACAGATTATTTTCTTCTTTTTGTTCTACAGGTGAATGGTCATGTACCCAAGAACAAAGGCAATCCTGTTGGTAGGAAAAGAAAGCTACCCTTCCTTGAAACAGAGGTAAGAGACTCAATATGATATGATTATGATTTGAGAAGCACAGCAGTATTTGCAGTCTAAGACAAACTTTCCATAGTATTATACCTTTGACTTCCGTCTTCTCCTTTTTTCCCAACCAGATGGATAAAGAGGATGAAGGTTCCTGTTTGAAGTTCTTTGTGTGATGATATCTGCAGACTGCAGTTATTAAATCTAACAGTGATGTAAAGAGATTATAATGCCATGCTGACATCAGAAATGTTAATATGATTATAAATTTGATTAATACAAAAAACAACTCGATGTAAGAAGGATTGAATTTTTCATCATGTTTTGCAACCAAATTATATGGTATGATATTGACTTAAAATTAAGTCATCTGAAATTGGAATAGTAATTTTCATGGCAAATGATATGGCTTCCTCTGAACCGTTTGATAATATATATAAATGTTATTGATTTGTGTTTGATATTCAATATCACAAATCCTACTTCTTGGAAGCTTGAAAGCTTGAAAGGCCAATGTTTCTCCACTGTGCTCTCTCCATACGTGAAATAATGTTGGGATTCTTAGGAATCTATGGACATTTTACGTTTCCAGGATTCCTTGGACATCTTGAATGTGAATGCACCCAGACAAACTGGAAGTATGGTGGCAGATAAGAACCATGATGACATCATTACCCGTATCAAGAACATTGAGATGATTGTCCTTGGGCGCCACTGTATAAGACCCTGGTACTTCTCACCCTATCCCATTGAGCTGACTAGTAAACCTAAGATCTACCTCTGTGAGTTTTGTCTCAAATATGTCAGGAGTGTCAAGTGCTTGGAGAGGCATAAGGTAAGCTGTTCTGATTGAACTATTGACAGTATACATTTATGTGTAACACTTTTAATTATGTTTCTTATTTGTAGAATTGTTAGTTGGATATTGTGAAACGGTGCTCGCAATATTTTTGTGTACAGGTAATAGAAATGTGATTCATCCTTATCTTAGCAACCTTAAAAGTTAATCAAATTTGATGCTAGTGAGGCGATTACGTTCCATCTGTCCTGATTAACGTGACACTTATTCATATAATTCATTCCTGATTGAAAAATTTATTGATATGACTATGACTAATGATAGTGACATGAGAATGCACCATTATTCAATTGTCACATCAAGAGATGCCTCATTTTCTTATTAAATATACAGAAAAAATACATATGTCACTCAGGATACATTGCATGGAAACACCCTAAATATAGTTTCAATCAGGTGTATATGAACACAATTGTGGTATTCACTTGAAGAGGCTTGAGAGTCCACACTGATAGCAATGGCATCACAGTGGGCTTTCACCATACTCTGTAAATCAAGTGGTCCGGCTAATCAGCAGATTCCCATTAGATTTCGTCGCCTGGCTGGCTGGCAGAAGGGCGTTAGCTCGAAATTCAGGTCAATAATGAAACTTTAAGCAGAAGGGCGTTAACACTCAAACTTTTTTAAAAGTGACTTATTTCCGAGAAAAAATTGTGGCCGTGTTCTACTACAACATTTCTATTAGTCTTTTATGTTTTAAACCAATTTTCGGGACGGAAAGCAGTTTAAATATAAAACAAATCTTTAAATGCGAATAATTCGAAAAAAAGTTTTCGGGTCGCTCGCGCTAACGCCCTTCCGCCACCCGGCCGATGATTTGATCAAAAGAATGATCCGCTGTGGTTTACGTTTAGATATTTCTTGGCTGTTACTGATTCAACATATGCTGAGGGTTACTAGCAACAAGGTTATATTTTTCTTATTAATTCACTTGTCAATTGTCTTTTGTGAATGTGAATTTCATTTACAGATTTTAACTTTGCATTTTTCAAAGATGAAAAGAATCTGGTTTACATAACCCCTCTACCCCACCCCCCCCCCCCTCCCCCCCCCCCCTCAGATTTGTTCATCACTGTAAGTGTATGTTAATGTATGCCTGTAGTAATCTTCTCTCTTTGTTTATACACTTTGTCACTTTAGGCAAAGTGCAAGCTGAGACATCCACCTGGAAATGAGATCTATAGGAAGAACCCCATTTCATTCTTTGAAATTGATGGTCGGAAAAACAAGGTAAATATTACAAACGATTTCAGAGTTTAATATTTTTATAATAGATAGAATAAGTTTTCATTGTTGGGTGGATATGTGAATCAACTATTCTAGCTTAATTTCCCAGCTGTGGCATTTTTGGTGAAAGATATTACTCTACACTTGTCACTACAGGTTTGTTGCAAGAAAATCCTTGAATGCTCTGGGTGCCCTTTATGGCAGTCAGACTTGACATTGATCTACATTTGCAACACTCAACCCAGGTGATGTAAATGGGTACCTGGCAGGAATTAATTCTTTGAAATGCTAGAGCGCCACAATGGCAGCACAGCTAAAGCCAGGGTAATAATCTCCAAGTTTGGAAGCGCTTAGTGATTGTAATAAGCGCTATATAAAAACTGAGTATTATTATTATTATTAATAAAGCTTAGTTCAGAATAACAATGCTTGAAATTACCAATTCGATTTGTTTAGAAGGAAAATACGCAACGTAGATCTCCACTATGTGATCATTAAGAGATGGCTCCATGTCATTGATGTGATAATGAGACTCGTCCTTTCGTGTCTCCTTAGATCAAGATTAATGTATCTTGATCTTCGGAGTAGTTACTACAACCGGCCGTGTCAGACACGTTGCCCCAGGGTGCGAGATAGGACTCTTGTAGCGTGCCCCCATTTAACACAGTCATACAAATAACAATTAACATTACATTTAATTAAAAGAACGAAACGATTAAAATAACTCCCATGTTACGGGGAAAAAATATTATATATATATATTATGAATCAATTGATTTGGTTGAACCAGTTCGATGGCACAAACATGGCACTACTGGACAGAGATCCTAATAATTACAGAGCTTGGTCTTGTTGCTCTGCTCGCCAGCAGTTTGAGGATATGGAATCCCGATAATGATACTGATACAATCAGTTTTTGTAGAATATGTATATGTATAGTTCTCACCAATTTATGCTATTGATCATTCATTCATTCATTTACCATACCTTCTTTTATCTAATCTCTTTTTGAATGGATAGGTATACTCCCAGAACCTGTGTCTACTAGCCAAGCTGTTCTTGGATCATAAGACACTGTACTATGACACAGATCCTTTCCTCTTCTATGTCATGACTGAGTTTGACAGCAGGGGCTATCACATTGTGGGCTACTTCTCAAAGGTAACAAGTGATAAGCTCTATAATACAAAATCTGTTATCATTCATAAACATGGCCCTCGATCAGTCAGTCATAAGCAATAGCAGTTGTCATGACTTTCAGGATACCAGTAAATTTTTAGTTTTTAGTTTTGAGGACTTTACCATTTGCTCTATTCTCATTTTGATGTTTAACCCCGAAATTATATTTTGTACAATATTTATTAATGAGGGTGCATATATTTGTATGTTTATTTGTAGTTATAAAACAGGGAATGTTTTGGGCAGGTATATATATATATGTCTTTCAAGGACTTTAATTCAGTGATAATGACATTTATTGAAATATTCATCATGGACAAATTTTTTTTTTTTTTTTTTTTTTTTGTTGTTGTTGATAACATGAAGAAAGAAGTATCTAAATTCTACTATCTGTATCCAATTTTTCTCAGCTCTTTTGTACTTCAGAATTTGATTCAAGAAAAATGAATGCCTAAACACCCCCTTCATTGCCATTGTTATGGAATTGACTCACTGTTAAGGCCTATTTAAAAATAAATTGTATTGCCCTTTAATCATTAAACATTTTTTTCTTCTAAAAAACGGTAAAACAAAAAACTTTAATAAAAAGCTGACGATATATTTTAAGATATTTGGGTCGGTCCCAAAGGGCTGTACAACACCTTTTTTTTTTTAAAGCCTTATGAATGAGACCAAGCTTGATTTCAAGAAATATGGCTCAAACCAATCTCTCCCTCCCCTAACCAAAATGGATGTTCAAAGTGTTCTTTCATCTAATGGGTACCCTTCAATCCCCTTCCTTCACAGGAGAAAGAATCAACAGAAGACTACAATGTTGCATGTATTCTCACTCTACCTCCATTCCAAAGAAAAGGCTTTGGAAAACTACTTATAGAATTCAGTAAGTGCTTTCACTTATTGGTAATGAAAATACAATGATTATAACAGGTAGAGTACACCAAATACACAAATGTAACTAAAAAGTAAAGTGCTCAAACCTTAACAGCAAATAAATATTTATTGTAGCAAAACTATGAATAGTTATTTGTAGCTTTTAGGCATTGAAGAAAAAGAAACAAATGGGATGAGGAGTATGAAGTATGTTTGTTCACTGTAAATGGATGCCATGATTTTCACAAGAATCAAATATCTTTTACCAAATATTTTTATCATGCATATACATCCATTGCACAGCAAAAATGTATTATACAGACTGACAATGCAAAAGGAAGTGTAAGTGGGAGAAACATTTATTATTAAGGAGCAAAATGATCTTCATTTAAAATTCACCTCATTATGTTTCATGTAGAACTGATACTTTGACTCTTTCATAAATCACAATTCCTTATTCCAATACCTTTCTCTGCTTTACCTCAGGTTATGTGTTGTCTCAGTTCGAAGGCAAGACAGGATCTCCTGAGAAACCTCTATCTGATCTAGGACTACTGTCCTACAGGAGCTACTGGTCTCAGGCCATCTTAGAATGCATCCTCAAGTTACCCAAGCCACCTGATGGTGAGAGGGCTCAAATCACAATCAGGTAAGGATACACTTCTATCATCATGCTCCAGTCATAACTGCTCAGCGGTCAATTTCCTATGTTAACTAAATTTCTTACCTCAACCCTGCACCAAACAATATATCTAACCATGACCCTAAACCTAATATACATCCCTAAACATTTCCTTTATCTTTGACGAAAGAAAGACCCAAGCAAATGCCATTTTAGTAATTGCCTGGTTACCATTGATACAAATATACTGGTAGAAGGATTTCTCTGAAGTCTACTTCACAGCTTCTTTTGTATTCAAAGCACTATATCATCAACTTTTTGTCTGTACATCACATGAAATCACTGTCTGTGTGAAATACAAAGTCAGACAGCTATAATGTGGGAATATTAAATACCTGGAGAAGAAAAAGAAAAAAGAATTTCCTAATTCACCACCAGAGATTTTTTCAGAGACAATATAGTTTAGAGTTGTTTTAACTTGCTCATGTTCCTCCGTTATCAGTATTAGAGAAGTGGATACGTTCAGACTCTTTTGCGAGTCCATCTGATAAGACTTTCACACTAGTGTCAATGTTAAACATTTCACAGATAAATACACTAGAAAACATATGCGTTGGGTACATTTTTTTTATCTACATATCTATGTTTGAAAATAAGAACTTTTTTTTTAAACTTCCTATTGACTTTTATGCATTATTCATTCAAGTTCTACTGCAAATAGAAAAATAGTACAACTTTGTCAATTCCTGTTTTGTTTTGTTTTTTCACAGTGACGTCTGCGAATCAACCAGCATCCGTAAAGAGGATGTGATCTACACCCTGTGCAACCTGAACCTGATCAACTACTACAAGGGTCAGTACGTCATCACCTTGGCCAAGGATGTGGTAGATGCCCATCAGAAGGCTATGAGTAAGCGCAAGATCCGCATCGATCCCAAGTCTCTGCACTGGACACCCAAGGACTGGTCAAAGAGGGGGAAGTGGTGATGGATGGAAAGGAGAAGAGAAGGAAATCCATAAATGGACAACTTAGAGACATTGTGAAGATGATTAGATCCCTACATTGACCCTGAGTATCTGCACTGGACATAAGACCGCAAGGGACTGGTTCAAGGTGATGAGGGGAGGGTAGCAGGGAGTGGTGATGGCTGGCAGAGAGGATCAAGAGAGAGTCCATCTTAAGACAAACATTGTGAATATGATGGTAATGATTGGCTGAAGGATGGGATTTAGTACTAAGGAGAGTGATGACTGGAAAGTTTGGTTTGAACTTAGCCGGTAGAAGTTGTGCTGGAGAGGGAGAAAAACCAGGGAGAAATTTGACAGTAGCAGTGTTGCACTGGAAGGACTTTGTAATCATGCCCAGTGTAAAAACAACAAAAAGATAATTAAACTCTACAATCCACAAGACTGCATGTAAGTCTCAATTCATAAGAATGATTCATTTTCAGCTCATTCATTAACCATAAATTGTACATGAAACATGACCCCACCCCCATCATCCCCCCCCCCCCCCAAAAAAAAAAAAAAAATTGTGGCATGTATTCTGTGCCCTCTACTAGATATACATCATTCCCGTAATTCTCACAACATTTTTGAAAATAGTATATGGTTAGTTTGAAGAAAAAAGTAGATTTCTCTTCTTTAGATTTAAAGAGAAGGTTGAGTTCTGGAAAGAGGTGAAAATTAATTTATGAGCGTTATCATTGTATTATGCAAGTGTGGAAGAACCTGAAAATCATGGCTCTTCAAATGCCTTAATATTCTAAATATGGCATGTAACATCATAAAAATCATTACAGATTTTTATGCCACATGTTTGTGTAGTCCCATATACCGTACATCTTTCTGTGTACAGTGCTTGTAACTTTACCAAGACTGCGCCAAATTTGTTATCATTTTGATGATTCCAGAACATTGCAGTACACACCAATACTTGTATACCAGATGACCAACCTTTTCTTATCGATTCCACAAAGTTAATTTCACAATGCAATCGCATGACAAGAACTCAACTTTATCTTTAAAGAGATTTATGTTTAGCAAAATCATTCTTGAAACATATCTATGCCCCTTTCCTGTGTAATATGTGAATTTGATTAGAATGTAATAATTTGTTAGAATTACCCAATTTGATTTCTTACAGCTAACATACCTAAAAAGTAGATGCCTTCAAACAATGTGAATTTAATATTATTTACTGTGTGGAATGGAATTTATAGTTTTGTTTCTGTTCAAGAAATTTGCTAAGAGATGCAAGCTAAACCCAGCTGAGTATTTGCATTCATGCTGCAGGCTCTGTCTGAAGAGATCATCTTCCTTTTTCCTAAGCTTTCTGTTCAGATAATCTTTCATTCCATACATTGTTAGTAATTATCTCTCATATCTTAATATTTGTTCAGGAATATACATCAAGCTACTTTGTACTTTGCTTATTTTCATGATTCTGCAGATCTAGATAAAAAGTACCTTATAAATCCTTTTCCATTTGGCGCAATTAAACAAAAAAACAATTATTTGTTACAGGTATTGCAGTTTTAAAAATCTATTGTATTTTTACTTTTTGATTATTTTCATTTACTCTGTCATGAATTATGAACACACTACTCCCTTGCACTCTTTATTAATCAACATTATGGCTAGTGCAGTTATGGTGTATTGTGAATATTATAGAGAATATTGTCTCAGAAGTTGCACCCATGAAATGTATAATATAATGACATTGACTATTGTCATTTGTGCATAGATATACATATCTGTAAATGAACTGTGCAGTTGTTAATAATGTGCGTATTATTTTATATTTAACAAAATAAAAGGAGAAATTTACATGAAAATCTGTTCAAAATTTGAAGTAGTGTACATGCATAGCCTAACACCAGTAATGTGGTTTTACCCATGTATATGCTCCCAATATCTTTTTTCACATGGGTAAGTTTTACTATGCAATCGTCTTTGGCTTTCCAATACGGAAATGGGCAAATTGCTCAAACTGTTGTCATCAGTGTATGTATGTTGTGAATCTCTGTGTGATGATGATGGTGATCATGATCATGATGAAAATTGATGATGATAATGTTGATGATGGTTGATAATGATATTTGGAATCACTAAAATTAAAAATTAACACAAATCATGCTCCCTTCTACACTGTTGGTCAT